>JAMKPZ010000565.1:0-67028 GCA_024699675.1 Amphibolis antarctica | reverse complement strand
TCGAGAATGGTTGATTCTTTAATTAAAAGTGCAACAATAAAGGAGTGGGACTTTGAAATTATCAACCAATATTTAATTAAAGTTATCAACCACTAATTATCAACCACTCTGTAAAGGTGTATATATTACGACCTTTTAATTACCAACAAACTAAGATAAATAACTTTAAATTTCAAAGTACGTTGATAACTTTACAGGGTAGTTAATAACTTTACAGAATAGTTGATAGGTAACATTTCAGATTAAACATATTTTACTTTGATCTAACTAACTTTTTTCCCAAAAAATGTTGCAAACATTTTTCCCCTAATAAATGTTCATTCATGTTAAACGAAAGTATAATCAATGCACTTAATAAATCAACTTTTAAAAACATGAAAGTACACCTGTAACCCGTCGATAGATCCAACGGAAACTGACGTCCTTCCGTATTCCATTCGATAACTTTAAAAAGATCGAGGGGAAGACGAGGGGACTTTCAGCGGAACGACAAATCGCATGTGACAATGATTGGGGAAAATGAATCGCAAATCCCAAATCTCAGGTGACTTTTTGTGATTTTTTTTGTGTTAAAATAAATGGACTACTTTTACGCGGGTGTCATTAGTGAGAGTTTTTTTTTCCGTAGGGGAGTTTTTTTTGGACACTCTCTCTCTTGATCAAACAATCATTAATCTTTGATCCAACAGGTGCCTACAGAAGTCACTTCTATAGGCACCTATAGAACCATTTTACATATATATATATATATATAATAAATTATACATAGATGAAAATAATATTGAAAAATCAGGATATCATAATACGTGGAAAGTGTATAACAATTATAATTTATTTTTTAAAATTCTAAATAAAAAATATATTTAATTATTTATAATAGAAAAGTATAAAAAATATTTAAATGTGTATTAGATATATATTTTATATTGAATACTAACGAATCGAAGATAAGTTATTTTCAATTCAATTTTATTTATAAAAATACTTATATTTTTAATTTTATTTAATTCTGTTAGACATAATACATTTCTGTTTAATATAATTTTGATTCATAAATAAATTTTTGTTCGATGCATTTTTATTTAAGTCTTGGTACACAAACATTCTTTTAAAATCATTTAGATCCTTGTAATTTTAGTGACGAGCCATGGATCAGTTGTCACCACCAGGCCATTTCCAGCCACATATACCACCTGCATCCATTCAATGGGCATGTGGGGATAACCAAACTTTTGCCCTTAAAATCCTCCGAAGAGTTGTGATTCCCCGCGCAGCTGTGGTCATGGGTCACAGCAAGCATACGGCTTTCTGCCCGGCGCTGCTGAGTTCGTGCGTGAAGTGTGGTGCGCCTTGCCGGCGGGCTCCGTCGTCGCAGTCCTCCGAGGACCGCCTTCCAACCGGCGACTTCCCTGGCTTGGAAAACAAACGAGTAAGAGATCGATATATGCGACGTATACGGCTTCATCGATCACGATGTGCTGCTCTGTTTATTTCCGCAGACGCTTTTGATTGCTTTGCGTTTCAGATCACAACGTTGGACCCGGGGAGACTTGCAAGGCGGACCGATCCGAGGCCCAAGGATGTGTTGTTCTTCGCGGGCGACCGCTCCAGTGGTGATTGTCCTCTGATTTTTTCCCCGCAGACGAAAAGTGAGCATGTCGTAGAAAGCAACGACGACGACGACGAATATTTCTCGGCGAGAAGCTGCTTGTCGCATTGCTCGAGCAGTGGGGAAGGCTTCACCCTCCAAGGCCACCCTTCGGTGCTGCAAGAGTTCCGGCACTGCAAAGGCTGGCCTTTCGGCTTGTGCAGGAGATCGCCGCCGCCGCTTGCACCACATCCTCCTCTGCCGAGTCCTCCTTCGGAATCTTGGGCGTGGAAAAACCGGAGCTTGGCCGGCAACAGCATCTAGTTTTCCGATTATAGCTATAACTTGAATCAAATTAATTAACGACTTTTCTGTGATTATATACGTACGTAGATATCGTTTACCTTTTTTTTCACTTTTAATTTCTAAAAATATTTTTATTTTTATAATGATATTTATTTATTTTAATCATTTTTATTATTATCAAAATTACTATTCTTTATCATCTTATTTCAAAATCATTTACTTGAAATTTATTTTTTCCTATTTTCAGAATAGAAGTGAGATTAGTCAACAATATCATAATTAAGGATTTCATTATTTATCCAATTACATAATGTATAACTGTAATCTACGTGACTATAATTAATTAGCATAAACAAGTAATTAATATTCACGGCGTGCGGTATATATTCACAATTTATATAGTTTTTATCATCGATCTCTTACATATGATCTACATCATTTTGAATAATTTATGTCGCCGATCATATAATAAGTACGGCACATATATGGCAGTATTGATGTTTGCAAAGTATATTATTTGTAGGTTAATAAATTGCTGTTTCATTTCAAGTTTCAGAGAAATGTTCTTGGTGTCTTCACCCGGATTAATCTTAATTTCTTGGTGTCTTCACCCTCATGAATATTCATGATTTTTTGGGTCCAGCTTAATTGGTCATGGCGTACAAAAATCTTCATATATGCGCGCACGTAGGAATCCAATTCTGGAAATTAATCATCGATCCAGAAAATTTTCTTTGCAATGATACCAGGGAATCTGCCTTGATCTCGTTTTGATTTGATGTGTTTTTAGCGTTTTCAAAGATTTTCAGATTTCAAATCCACTTTTATTAATAAACCTCCCTAGCTCTTAGGTGTTTCTTAATTGGGCCTTGGCTTTAAAATATTTTTCATTATTATTATTATTATTTTATTAAACCTTATTTAATTGTTCACGAAAACTTCTTAACTTCAATTATTCCAACACAATGGTGTGGCACAATCTTTGACACAATGCAGATCGAGCTCCTTTTATTGTTATCACACACGTTGATTATTTGACAAATATATATATATTACAGGAGTTCCTCCTTTCAATATAATTAGCTTTCAAATTAAGCAAATGAAGTTATTGTGCAGGTTTTTCTTGGTTACTAATTAAATGACGTCAGACAACAATTTTATCTTCTTCTTTTTTGTCATCTGGTTGTGAGTGATTACCGTATTAATTTATCTTTGACTCTTTCTCTTGTTACTTTTTTCATTCCTTAGTTCCATTGTTATCTCACATTTGTGAACATTTGTTTCTATATATATTTACCGTAAAGTTAACTTAATTAGAAAGTTGAAGTTAAAAGTAACGAAATAAATAATATTAAAATTATATGATAAAAATTTATATAATAATAATAATATATAAATATTTATAAAAAATAAAGTTAAAACTTTTGAAATTAAAATATATATGATCTTATCACCGCAATCCATCGTGCACTCCATCAAATCAAATGAAACCATTATCACAATGGAGAGCAGCATATGTATTATTATATGAGACCAAAAGTCAAAGAGGACCCAGAAAAGTCCTTCGTTTTAGAGCTCACGTAACCCAGCAATAAGCTGTTTGAGCCAGATACTCATCCAGGTACGGAGAACACAAGGATGGTAGGTCATATTCGGAGAGTGTTTTAATTAATATTAAAAATTAGATAGAATTAAAATTAAAATTTAAAATTTTAAAATTATATAATAATTTAAAATATATATATATTAAAATTTATATAATAATAATAATATATTAAAAATTTAAATAATTCTAAAATTAAAAAAAAAAAAATAAGACCGTAATTTGATGGAGTGATGGACTGATCCTCTTACAAAAAAAAAGACCAGATACTCTCGATCTAGGAGTGGGCAGGTGTAACATTGCTGACATGACATGACATGAGGTGGCCTTGCCACGCGGAGACAACACGATGTATTATTTGTTTAAATATTTATTATTATGTAATTATATTTTTTATCATCATAATATTTTATAATATTATTTATTAAATAATTTTTATATTTTTTATTATTTATAAAATTAAATTAATATTATTATATTTTTATCATAAATAATATATTTTTTTCAAAAATCGTAAAATTCAATAATTTTTTAAAACGTTCAAACAAATAATATACCCTTGTAATCCTACATTTCTTGTCAATCAATCAAGAACGTCATGTATGGATGCGAACGTTAGATTATTGTATTTCTTTTCAACGAGAGGTACATCATTTTCTCCGGCCTCCATTGAATTTCACACTCATAATCAATCACCGTTTTGTTTTTTTCTTTGAATCAAAGAAAAAGATGGAAAAACAGTAATTGACCAAGAGTTTAATTAATTTCCTTAATTGTTTAGTTTTAGGTTCATCGAACCACCTTGTAAGCACGATATATTGAGATAGGAGCTACCTTGTTGGGATTTTGAAATATTCACAAAAGATATATATGTTTGTTTATATTAACTCTCACCTTTCAACATTATTAGGAACTGAATTAAGCTGTTGATAATATTATCAAACATATCAACTATATATGCATATTACAAAGAACGGGAGGTGGCTTCAATTGCTATTTATTATAATTATATTTCAGAGTTCACCAAGAGTCACTTTTAATTAAGCACCTTTCACTTTAAGCTATTTACTTCAATAGTGAAATAACCAAGATGTTCTCGACCTGTATTTATCAAAATCACTTTATTTATATCATAAATAAACTCATAACAATACTATTATGAATAAAATGATTATAAAATAAATAAATAATCACACCAATGAAATTTTTCATTAATTGCAGCATATGTGTTATTTTTTAATTTATAGTATATTATTTCATTAATGTAGTGGAAAAGTAAATAGCAATTTTTTGTATTTATTAATTTTTACCAAGGGTATATTTGGAATATAAAAGTCAGGAGCCAAATTATTTGACCAACACATCTTTCATGTAGAGCTCCTATTTATCACAGCTTCAATCTGTCTTCATGTACATGTGTTAACTTCCTTAGTCGCATCAACACCTAACCTAAACGATGAATGCTCTAACCAAAATAAAATAAAATTGTAATGTTTGTGAAATGTCGAGATGATATTCAAAGAATTGGATCTGAAAATAAGATCATTTTTGAAAAGTCAGATATTCCAAAAGAAATGCAAATGTATAGAGTTCCAAGCAATGCTAGGAAAAATTAAAATTCACTTCAAATTTAAGGTAGAAAACATTTTCAATGAAGTCGTCATCAACCAACCTTATATTATTATTAAATAAAAAACTTCAAAAGTCAAAAAGACTACAATCTACAAAGAGATGTTTGGTACCTTCTCTAAATTAATTTTACAAAAGGAACAAATATATATAGTTGCCTAACCAACCTTTTCTCAAATTTTATCTTAAATAACAAGCTAAAAAATCTTAACATTAAATAGGGCATAAACTTTTTCCCTCCTTGGTGTAGGGCAGCTAGTTGGCTGCACTTGCAATCCAGTTAAGCAATGACCGGATCTTGATGGGTCCGCTTAACCAAGAATTAGTGAAAGTCCATGGAAAATCTAAATAAATCGCTCACTAATGGTTAGGCATCAGCGAGGCACCGCCAAGCATGGGTAGAGGATTTTCCAGGGTTTTTCGCACTATTAGTTGTTTTTTCTTCCTATGTGCTATGTGGCTTGATGGTTGTATCCGTAGTCCAGTCGAGTGATTACCAGATCCCGATGCTCCTACTAGATCAGGATATTTCCCCTTCCATCCTTGTTGGCATACCTGACAAACCTATTAAAGGTAAACCAGGTTATTCGACATCTTTTCATCCTCCAAGTGGTTTGGTCACTTTGCACCAGACCCTTAGTGAGTTCACTAGGCCTTGGAGGTGTCGTTTGCTAGATCACATGCAAGGTGGCTTCTTCATGGAAACACCCATGGTCTGGTTGTCCCCAACTGGATCCCCATGAAACCACAAGATCCTGGGGACAAACATTTTCTTTCGTGAGGGGCAACTAGTTAGTTGCACCTGCGGTTTGGTCGAACAATGATCGGGTCCTGGTGTTCCCATCAAACCAAGCAATCAAGTAAGCCTAAGGAAAATCTAAATGAGATCACTTACCGATGGTTGGGCATTGGCAAGGCACAGTCGAGCATCGACGAGGTATTTTCTAGGATTTATTCATGTGATTACATATTTTAGCCTTTCTTCCTAGGCACAGAAGCGACCATTTGGTCGAGTGATGATTGGAGTCCAATGTCTCCATTAGACTTGGAAATTGTGAAAACTCGAGGTAAATCCTACGAGATCGTTCATTGATGGTTGGGCATCAACAAGGCGCCGTCAGGCATCAATAGTGGATTTTCCAGAGTTTTTGCACTTTTCCTTATTTTAGCTCTTCTCCTTGTGCACTAAAGGGGTGGTCCAGTTGTCTCTTGATCAGATTCCAATGAATCCTCTAGACTAGGATCAACTTGTTTCTTAGTGGACCTAGACTCTCCTCTGGTTCTCGAGGTGCTTTGCCTCTCTCTAGGTGTTAATTGGTTGATTGTCAACAAGGACAGTTTGGTCGCACCAAACTGGACTCCCTTGAAGCCATTGGGCATTGCAGATTCAATATGTTTTCTCTTGTTAGGTATCTTTTAGAAGTATTCTAGTGAAACCACAGGGTTTCAACTTTTTGTCACCTTTGTTCCCTTTATAGGCATGACTACTCTTAGTAGTTCCCAAATCCAGATCCAACCATCTTATTGGTTGCAATCGATTCAAGAAGGGTGTAGGACAATGGTTAAGAGAATTTACTTTTGTTTAGGAGAAACACCACACCAAAAGTTAACTTTTACTTTAAGCACTTATATATATTGCAGTTATCATTACAAGTAGGACACCTATAGTTGAAAACAACCTATCAGCTCTCAAACCTTTAATTGATCGAGCTTTTGGCATCCAAGCATCCAAGCAACCTCATCACTTTCAAGCACTCACAAGTGAGACTTCAATCCCTTGCTCGACTAGGGGATAGGAGAGCCATCCCTCCCTTGTGCACCTGAATCCAGGTCCATTGCATGGTGCATTCCAAGTGACGAGTAATGCTACTGATAGTTGACCTTCATGGTTTCATTAATCGTGAAGGAGTTTTCACTTTGCATCGCATTTTAACAAATGTATTTGCATTCATCATTCGATGCATAAATCCTTGCACGTTTTTTTGTGGTTCTAATGCATATCATTGTGTGAAGTTTTACCATAAGCCAACCCATGCATGTATCCTTACATGAGCCATTATTGCATTCTTTTTTGACAGTTTTTATGTTGATTAACCAAGTTTAGCAGCAAATGCAAGGGTGGTTTAGATAATAGTCATTTTAGTAATGAGAGAGCAAATGTTTCTTGGTAATCTATATCCTTTATTTGGTTATGCCTCTTAACAACTAATGTAGCCTTAAATCTTTCAATACTCCCATATTCTTTTCTTTTTATCTTATATACTCATGTACACCTTATGGGTCATTTATGTAAGGGTCTATCAATAATATCCCAAGTATATATGATTATCATGTAAGACTTTTAATTCACTTTTCATGGCATCAACCCACCTAGCTAGGGTCATTGATAGCTTCCTTATATCACTTTTACTACTTTACTTTTATTTTAATCTAATTAGTCGTTATTCTTTTACGAGATCTAATCATTAATCTTACAAAAACTTATTACTTAAAGACATGGATATCACTCATTACACATTCATGATATATCATGGGATATATGATTTAGACGTTGGAAAGATTTCAATACGATTTTTTCATTATGTATGATTACGGGAAGAGCGGTGGCTTGCATGATCTCTAATATTTTTATTTTTATAAAAAGGATAGTAACGATGACAAATTTTTTTGAATTACAAAAGTTTTTTTTTTGAGGTTCATCGAATGAACAGATTTTTTAAATTAATAAACCTTTTTTTTCACTTCAAATGTCAATAAAATTTTTTTTCAACGTTGAAAAAAATTACATTTTTTATTACAACAAGAATACTTTTTTTACAATATTGAAACAAATTTAACAATGTTATAAAAATATGCACATTTTGACATGCATATATTTCATTTCGTTATTTTGAATCAACGGATATTACTGTTCAAATGAAAGGAAATTCCGTTGGTTCAATCTTTTATTCTGTTGGTTAGACAACAGATTTAGTTTGTTGCCTTATTTGTATATTAGCAAATATATATTCTTATTTTAATAAAAGTATTTATAATACTTTATGTATATTTTGTGAATATTATTTTTAACTTTTTTGTAATCAATAATCAATTAATTTCAGAGTAGTTTAACAATTACATCACTTAATTTTAAAAGCTAATTGCAAAATGACTCAATTATTTTATAAGTTTATTGACGGTAGTTTTATTTTTATATAAAGTATAATTACAGAACTACCATTTTTCTAAACGGTAGTTTCGTGACTCTCTTCGTTTTCAAACAGATGTTTCGTTTCACTTAATTACGTTTATTTCCAATTTTTAATAACTTTACAGCGAACTGTGAAGGTACGACCATTACTCTATGGCTCATTGTAAAGTTAACATGTTAGTTTTACGGCTCGCCATACAACTATTCTTTCACCTTTCATTTTCAAATATTTTCAATAATCTTAAAATGTTCAATACCTAATTTTAATAAATTAAATCACTTATTTGAAAATCTTAAATACCTTATTTTACTTAAATGTATTACTTAATATTTAATCAAAATTATTTTTTAATCATGCATTCCAACATTTAAAAACAATCTTGTATAATTTAATTTATTAAGTTAAAATATGTAAACACCAACTTATATCACCTTAAAAAAATTAATCACCTTTTTCTAATCAACAATCAATTAATTGCACTAATTAATTTTAAATTGGTTTAATAATTACATCACTTAATTTTAATTGTTAACTACTACAAAACCACCAATATTTCACAAGTCAATTTATGGTAGTTCTGTGACTCTCTTATGTTTTTAAACGGATGTTCCATAAATTACAAAGTTGAAAATAGTTGGCCACGTTTCACTTAATTACTTTAATTTAATTTAATTTAATTTTTTGTTATCTAAATCAGTGGATATTCTCCTTCAAGGGAAAGGAAATTTCATTTGTATACTTGGGAAAAATTACTCATTTTAAATCAATGGATATTCCTATCTAAATGAGGAAATTCCATTGACCATAATAAGAACGTATTTCATTTCACCATTTTTTTTTTTTTTAAATAATTAGCCATTTCAGATCAATAGATACTTTTAGAGGAAATTCTGTTGACCATGATAGGAACGCATTTCATTTCACCATTTTTTTTTTAAAATAATTTACTATTTTAGATTAATGGATATTTTTGTCTAGAGGAAATCCCCTTGACTATGATAGGAACGTATTTCATTTTGTCATTTTTTTTTAAAAAAAATTTGGTCATTTCATATCAACGGATATTCTTGTTTAAATGAGAAGAAAATCTATTGAGTTTTTATTTAATTTAATTTTTCAAACATCTGAATCAACGTTTTTTTCGATGGATCAGTGAAGAATAATTTTTTTTTGAACGTCGAAAAGAATTACACACTTTTTATTTAAGTATTTGGTATCTTCAGATATACACACAAGAGTCAAGTGAACCTCACAAGCAAATGAGTTGATATTTTTACGTTTTCTGCATTTTCCCCAAACTTGGCGCAAGGGCGTCCTATTGGAACCTAAACGTGATACGTTCAGGCCTTTGCCTTTGCATTCTTTTGTTTTTTGGTTATTACGAAATGTATGTGTATTTTTACGTATACTTGTATAAATGTGTCATATATGTTAATATATTAGTATCTAAGTAAATATTTACATGTCACTGTAATTATATAAGTATATTATTATTTTTATTGTGAACAGTAACAACCCACCGAGGGGAATATAAACCCAACCAGTTACGTGCCGTAACATTATTGTTTAATATTATTTCAATCTTGTCGTGAGATTTTTTTTTTCATCACAATGGATAATAATAATTTATCTATCAAGAAATACATGAGAGTCATGTATTTTGGTTGTGGAACCTCTTAGGAGTTGACGATCAACTCTACATTTTACAACTTCTTTAAAGAAGAATACCTCATTTGTATCATGTCGTTACAACTGAGTATATACATCATATATAAGGAAGTACAATTAACGCATCATATAGGATAGCCAATGTCTATTACAAAGTAGTTATCTGTTTTTATTCTCTTTCACGTTGCAAATGAGAAATATAATTTTCTCTTCCATGATTCAATGCAACCCAACATTTCAGGTAGTTTAAACTCTTATCGAGAACCGTTGCTGTTATGAGCAATTCTGGCTCAATCTTAAAAGCACATTACTTAATAGTTTAGACTCGTATTTAGGAGTATGCTTTATATTTATGGATAGTTTAAACTCCTACCCAGGAGGCATTTTGTATTTTTTAAAACGTTTTAGATATTTTAGATTTTTTTTTATCTAAAACATTTAAAGTTTGTAGACAATTTAAGCTCCTGTCTAGGAGCGATTTGATTTTATGAGTAGTTTAAGCTCCTACCTAGGAGCATTGTATATTTTTTTGAAATATTTTAGATATTTTATATATTTTCATCTAAAACATTTAAAATTTGTAGACATTTTAGGCTCCTGTCTAAGAGCGATTTGATTTTATAGGTAGTTTAAGCTCCTGCTCAGGAGCATTTTATATTTTTTTGAAATGTTTCAGATATTTTATATATTTTCATCTAAAACATTTAAAATTTGTAGACAGTTTAGGCTCCTGTCTAGGAGTGATTTGATTTTATGGGTAGTTTAAGCTCTTTCCTAGGAGCATTGTATATTTTTTTTGAAACGTTTCAGATATTTTATATAATTTCATCTAAAACATTTAAAATTTGTAGACATTTTAGGCTCCTATCTAGGAGCGATTTGATTTTATGGGTAGTTTAAGCTCCTACCCAGGAGCATTGTATATTTTTTTAAAATGTTTCAGATATTTTATATATTTTCATCTAAAACATTTAAAATTTGTAGACAGTTTAGGCTCTTATCTAGGAGCGATTTTATTTTATGGGTAGTTTAAGCTCCTACCCAATAGCATTGTATATTTTTTTTGAAATGTTTTAGATATTTTATATATTTTCATCTAAAAAATTTAAAATTTTTAGATATTTTAGGCTCCTGTCTAGGAGTAATTTGATTTTATGGGTAGTTTAAGCTCCTGCCTAGGAGCAATTTAATTTTGTTTAAATTTGTGGACAGTTTAAACTCATATCTAAGAACTTTTAAATTTTTTTTAAATTTTAAATTTATAAACAGTTTACGCTCTTGTTTAGGAGCACTTTATATTTAAATTTTGTATGAATTCCAATTTAACGTGAGATTCCAAATGTTTAGTTTTGTAAGTTTCAATTTAGTGTGAAACTTCAAAGGTTTCACTTGAGTTTTAATATAATGCGAAACTTTTGTATGTCAAACCAAGTTGGTCCAGACAATCTTATATTTCCTTTTAATTTCAATTTATTGTGAACCAATTTAATTTAGTTTGATTTAGTGGTTTGTTTTGTTTGATTTCCACTTAAGTTTTAATTTAATTTGAAACTATTATGTTTTAATTTGATAAACTTCAAGTTAATGTGAAGCTTATAAATTTCTGATTTCAATTTCAAGTTTCGATATAAGGTGAAACTATATCATTTTAATTTGTTTTTACATAATAGTCTATTTGAAATAGAACTTATGCTTTTTTTAAAATTTAATTCGGCATGAGCTTTATATGAGGTAAAACTCATGCACTTCAATTTGATTTTGTGTATTTTAACTTAGATTAATGAGTTTTTAATTTATCATAAAATCATATCAATCTAGATAAGTTTCAATTTAATATGAAACTTTAGATTTATCTTAACATGGTTTTCAATTTCTAGGGAAATTTAATTCCACTTTGACAAATTTCAATTTAATGTGAAATTTGACAATTTAATTTCAATCTTAATTCAATAAACTTCTATTTAATATGAAGGTTTACAATTTTGATTTTAGTTTCATAAATTTCAACAATTATGAAACTTAACTTCGATTTCATATGTTTTAGTCGTTATGAAATTTTATGGTTTCAATTTCAATCTATTAAGTTCTAATTAACGTGAAACTTAATAAATTACATTTCCATTTTATAAGTTTCGATAAATATGAAATTTAATAATCTTATTTTTAATTTCATAAGTTTCAATTAATGTGAAACTTTATGATCTTAATTTAACTTTCCCGGTTTCAGTTTAAGGTGAAATTAAATATGATTTAGAAGGAGTTCAATTCATTATGAAATTCCATCGATGTTCATTTTATAAGTTTTAATTTCACGTAAAATTTGTAACATTTCAACTTAAAATATTGATATATCTTCTAAATAAGTTTTAATTTAATGTGAAACTTTAATGAGTAAGTTTTAATTTTTAGTAAAACTTATCATATCATGTCCTTTTATATTTTGTTTCATGTATTTTCTTTTCTATATAAGTTTCACATGAATTAGTATATTTTTTGTTTACTTTTGTTATTGGGTTTCAATCCAATATGAATACCACAGATCCTCAATTTAATGTAAAAATCTATATAATAAGTTTTAATTATAATTTTTAATAAAACTTTTTTTTTTTTTGTATTTTCCTATTTTCTTTTCATTTCTTTTTACTTTGTATATTTTCATTGTTACTTTTATTTTGTATGGGCCAATATTGTTTATCGTGTGTTGTTGGTTTATGTCCTACAATAGCAAGGTCGATGCATATGTCCAGAATTACATCGGTGGTGTTATCATCCCAATCTACTTGTTGTGAGGTGAGCTGAGGTTGAGATGGTCTTTCTTGTGGTTGAGATTGTCCTTTTTGTGGGCTAATGCTCATCGTTCGCTGGGGGGGAGCATTACCATATGGATCTGGAATATCATCCATACCAAATTTCAATTGACATTGTTGGTCTACGATAAAGTTATGGAGAGTCATACATGCAAGAACTATTTTCACTTGGGTTGGATATGAAAATGGAGGCATTAAGTTGAGTATATTTCATCTCTTCTTCAAAATACTAAAAGAACGCTCAATCACATTTCGTAATGAACTATGAAGATAGTTAAAATATTCTTCTATGCCTCTTAGCTGAGACAACAGGAAAGAAGGTATATGATATCGTGTCATCCAATAGGGAGCAAGAAACCCTTTACTATTTGGGTAGCTAGAGTTCACAAGATAATATTTTCTAGCAAGTTGCGTAACAATGGTTAATGTTAGTCACCTGAATCTACAAATTTATTAAACAAAATGTGATATGAAAATGACTTGAACTAGTAATGAAAAACTTGGTGATGGATAAGGGAAGTTGTGTTGTGGATCTAACATGGCATGTTTGAGGACTTGACAATTATGTGCAATGTCCTTCCATCTAGTAGAGGCAAAAATGAATCTCATGTAGAAGTCACAAATGCTTAAGACATTTTGGGTGGTACACTTGCCATCTCTACCAAAATGGAATGCAATTTGTTATTTTTTATGTACAACACATGGAATGTGAGTACCATCTAGCGCTCCAATAGCATCTTTGAAGAATGACATGTACCTAGCATTGTTCCTAAGGAATTGGGGTGTCTCATGAAGAGATTCCTGAGGGCAAATAACATAAGGAGCCCATGCATCAATTGCGTCCAACATATAGTGTATATGCGTACTTATGGTATCTCTTGAAAGTTGCAACGTTACTTGCATCATTCTATTTTTTTTACCATGACTTATGGTCTTTAGGAAAATCTTCACTTGCTCTTCAACACTAACTCAACGGCTGTGTATTAAAAGATTACGTTTTTGTAAAATATATCAAAGCTTCTTAAAAGTGTACGACATCATCCTACAAGTGTTGAAACAAACTCTCCAATGTCCATCCAACATGTTACACAACTTCACTACCTATGTATCTAACGTTATGCATGAGTTGTATCGGTGGATATACACTTTTATACTACTTGACAATCTCAGACAAGACTACTCAAAGGAGTTCAATTTTCTTATCTAATTGGAGTTCCAACTAATTAGTCTTTTTCAAAAGGGAGTCCAACGACCTAAGACACATACATGAAAGTGTTGAAAATACATACACCCTCTAATTCCATATCATTATATTTCCATAAAAAAGTCAATAAATTGTAATTATAAATATTTGAACAGTGTGTGTTCACAATATATGGTAGATCATATTGTAGATGGAAGTATTGAAAGTACTTGTAATACTTATAAAGAATATGTTTGACAACAATTATTAAAAAAGAGTGTAAACTAATCATTATCACACACATCCTCATTTTTCCAATAAAGGGCCTCAATAAGTTCTTTTTATATTGTAGTGATAGCATATTTCAAATACTACAATGGCCAAAAAAGGTCATGCAGGTAATGGCTAGGACCAGCCAATAAATCTAATTAAGGGGATACTGACTTAGCCAAGTAACCACACAAGAAACTGGATGAACAACCTAACTCTCCATATGTCATAACTCCCCATATGCAGCTCAACTTCACACAACAAATAAAAAGCAAAAGAAGCATTTCAAATGCAAATAATGTTTAAGCAATACGATATACAAGCATGGACAAAAGAAAATCATGTTGCTTAAGAGGAAAAAAAAGCAACAATTCTCTTAAGAAGTTATGAGTGAGAGGTGTTTTTTCCTTGCAAGATCCACAATTAAACTTTTTGGTTTCAACTAGGTAGTATCTTACTGATGTGGAACAAAAACTCTAATGATGACAAAAATGTGCAACCAAATATCAATGTAATGTTTAGTGTGATTTATCTTCTAATTCATTACGAGGGTTGAGGTGATGAGTTTGAACTTCAGATAAAAAATAACTATTATTGTCAAAATATCGTTCAATTTCTAGTGTACAAGAAAATGACATGGTGACAATAAACATAAGTAACCATTCATTCTTTTTGTATCTATTGTGGTGCATCATCAACCGTTAGAATTTTCCAAATTCATTTGTTCACAAGAAATTAGAACTAGTGGACATGAATAGTATGAAATGTATAACAACATGGAAAATATGTTGATAAAAGGTTAAATACTTCATTTTTCAAATCGAAGGGGAGAACAATGAAAGGAACGTATGGGTTTTGTGAAAAAAAAAATTGAAATATTATCGGTTAGGGTTTTGTTGAAGTAAAACGAAAAGGAAATTTCATTGGTTTTGCTTTCGCAAAAAATGTAACTATTGGGAGTGTGCTCGAAAAGGGGGTTCGAAAGTACTCCTTTGTTGATGGAAAATACACACCAGATGTTTGGAGGTTAAAGAAGTAGCCAATGCATCAGTGGAAGTGAGGGAAGATGCTAGGGAAGGTGGGGAAGTTGTGAATGTGTGAAAGATCGCGAAAGGGGGTGGAAGGTGCGGAAGGGAGTGAAAGTGTAGAATTGTGTTGAAATGTGGTTTTGTGTGAAGTAGGTGTGTAATAAATTTAATTATTTAAGTTATTTTTTTTAATATTTTATTTAAAAAGTAATTGTAAATTAATATTTTATTATAAAGATTTAATTTTATATTGAATAAATTACTATAAGGATTTAATGCTATATAGTGAAAAAAGCTTTTTTTACCAAACGAAACCTTAATAATGAGGTGCTTCAACATTACATCGAGTTGGGAGCTGTACTTATTATCAAATAGAGTTAGTTTTACGGTAAATTGTGTGAGAGAAATTTATACATAAAGATTTATATAATAATATATGAAAATTTATATAAACTTGAAAAATCAATCCCTATCACACAATTATTGTACAACATACCAATTATATTAAAACTTTAGTGTCGTAACTATGACTTCGTTTGTTTTCTTAACTTTAATTTTAATTCTAACTTTATATAAACTCTTATATATTATCATTATTATACAAATTCTCATATATAAATTTTTACTTCATAATTTATTATACAATTTTATCATCATTTATAAAATTATCTTTAATTTTAACTCTCTATTGTTATTAAAATTTAAATTAAAATTAAAATTAAATAAATAAATGAACCTTATGTCTTGGTCTCACTCATCTCTTTCAATTCTGGCGGTAATATATATATATATATATATGCGCATCTAGAAAGTAAAGTAGATCATTTTAAAACTTGCAGATGCATAGTTTAAAATATTAAACTAAAACGGTGTACGTACCAGCTAGCGTATGAAAATAGGTTAGTAATTTTCAACCATTCCTGCGAGTTCACTGTAGAAAACATTTAACGTGAAAAACATTAAATTTTATAATCTTTTAAAATGTCAATTTTAATTTTTTTTCATACATTTTTATTAGCAAATGACCTTAATTAGACTTGATTTGAGCTATCAATTTGTAATTTCCACTTACGAATGTGCCCCTTGACTCGATACGAAAGCCGAATCAAATCCAAATATCAGCCATTTTCGCTTACACGCTTTTGTCCGTGGTCTCATTTATTTTCTTTAACTTTAATTTTATATTAAAGTTATTTTTCTAATTATACTTTAATTTAATGATTTAAATTAAATTTAAATTATTTAAATTATTTAAATTTTTTAATAATTTATCTTATTAACATAACCTTAGTTTCTCTGTTCATCATAATTTTATTATCTAATTAGTATTTTTAAGTTTGTATTTATGAAATACTTCGACTTTTTTTTTCATTTCTATTAACTAAAAAGTCGTACATATTTTTGTTAAGATTTTCATAATATACCATTATCTTTTGAATTTCTTCTTCATTATCTTTTAAATCTCTTTTTAATCTTTCTTCATTGTGTATATATATATATATATATAAATAACTTAAAATTAAATATCATTAAATTTTTTTAATGATACCATTAAAAAATTAACTTTAGTAAAATTATCTTTAATTTTTTTTACAATTATTAAAATAAAAAATTATAAGATAAACAAACGAACCTATATATAATAAACAAGATGCCTTTTCCGGTGGTTTCTACGCACCGCCTCTGCGCTGCCCTCGACTGCCGTGGACGCAATCTATCTGGTTTTTCTCTCCACAAGTTTGTTTCTCTCTCTAGGAGGCCATGGATTTGACGACGGTGAACTGGGAAGCTCTGGATTCTCTGGTGATCGACTTTGCCAAGGCCGAGAACCTCCTCGAAGAACCTTCCTCCACCTCTTCGTCGCCAAGCTCCCCTGCCTCCTCCTCCTCCTCGTCTTCCTCCTCCTCATCCTCATCCTCCTACCAGTCCCGCCTACTCCTCCGCCAGATCCGCCGATTGCTCGAATCAGGGGACGTCGACAGGGTCATAGCTCTTCTCACGCTCCACGCGCCAGAGGTCCTTGGCGACCGCCGTCTCCTCTTCCGCCTTCAGAAGCAGGTACGGGTCCCCCACCCCGTTCTGGCTTCTCCCTCATTTGGTTTTCCTGCTGCGTGGGATTTGTTCCTGACGGTTGATTTTGTGTGTGATAGAAATTTATCGAGCTTCTCAGGAAGGGGTCGGAAAAGGATCGTGATTTGGCTATTCGGTGCTTGAGGGAGGATCTCGCGCCTGTTGCACTTGATGCCTATCCGGTAAAAGATCGATAATTTTCATCTCAATCCTTCTCGTCTCATGAGGCACGGGATTAGCCTCATTTGACGAATATGACAAAATATACAATTGGAGAGCAAATACTCATTTGACGAAAACTGTAAACCATGTAAAATGTTTTCCCTTAATGCTGCTTACATAATAAACCGAAAGAAAAACTAAATATCAAGATATAGATGGAGCGGTACCAAACTAGCTTTGAAACACCTTCTTTTACGCTAGTTTATTTTAACTTAATCATTTATTAAATCCCCTCCCAATGTCTACACCACGGAGGCTTCTTTCTTTTATCAAATCTCAACGAACCATGAGGGTAGTGTTTTATCATGGTATCATATGCTAAGTTTTTATGGATTCATTCTTTAATACTGAGGTCAATCCCAAAGGTGTAATGCCTCAAAACGAATAATCCATAGAGAAAGAATTGATTGTTTCATTATTTCAAATTTCTTGAAGAACTCCATTCTAAAAGCCTCCAAACAAAGTGGGGCAGCACCCTAGTTGTACACCCCTTTTGTCTATAGAACTCTTATCATATTTTTAACTCTTGTAGCTTATGTAAAACCCAAATAAGCAATTAACAGTTCATTTTACCACTTTTTCTATAAACTGTTCTAAAATTGTTATTTAATGAGATAGCTTTTTAAAATAGTCTGAAAGTCAATAAGCATTCCTAAACATGGCAAACATTCATATGTTTATGAATTTTGATGTAGGAGAACACTGAAGTTGCCATTGATTAGGCAAGTATTTAGTTGTTTATTTCTCTCTGTTATGGAAGTTTATTTTGACCTTTTCCCTAGTGTGTGAGTTTCATTCCTGCATTGTGGGGTTTCCCTTTGAACTGTTACAGTGGCTTTATTCCAGCAATTCATCATACATTTCAAAGTTCATTGATTGATATTCTAGTAATTATTTCATTGGTTTTGTGTCACTTCCTCTTTCTATAGGTATTTTGAAATAGGAAATGATTATTGATTGAATTCCATTTATTTCATGTAATAAAAATATAATGGAAAATTATGTGGTACCCATGGAACATTCATAAAAATGCAACTACCAAAAGACACAAATTTATGATTAATATATGTTTCAAATTTTAAATTCTTTTTTCCCCTTGTTATCGCTGGTACCCACAGCTAAAAAAACAATTGGCACCTACCCAGTTGTCTGGTTATGATTTTTGGTTACATTAGGTTCTTGCAGATAGAGAGTATCCAAATTCTTAACAGAATGCATCTTGGTACTTTAACTTGGTACATACTTCTGAAAAGCATGGAGTCTCAGCATGCATAATTGGTTTGGGATCATTAAGATTCAAAAAGAATATTATTTGAATTTTGTATTTCCAGGATGAAGTGAAATAAAATAGATTGGCAAATGAACTTGTAAATGAATCATCCATATTGATAATTGTTGGTTTCTATTGGTATGCATACTCATGTTTAACTTTAATGTTGCACAAAGCACTATTTTTTTTCAAAATTAAATGTTTTTTGGTTAAACTGGTTTTTACATGCTAAATGTATGTAATTTTTTAAACCTTGATCCTGGTCTTGTTGCTCTTCACATGCAAGTTCCAAATTATGATAAGTGTGACCTTTGTAGATCAGGCTTTTTGCCAACAATTTCTAATTCTCTTCTTTACTTAATAAATAAAAAGTCTCAATGCATTAACTCCTTTCCATTTGAAAACCAAAGTAATCAATGTCACAAGGAAGCATCCCTTAAAAATGCCTAAGGTGAGATATTAGGCATTAGCTTGATTGAATCTAGACTATAAATTCTAAAAAAGGAATACATACATAACATATCAAGCATTGTTGTAAAAAATGAAGAAAACAGCCATTCAAATGTTTTTTGGCTCAATCCATTTCATTTTTTGGAAAAATAGAAAAAAAGTTTTGGTAAACATTTTTCCGTTAAATAGTTAATTTTTTCCTTTTTTCCAAGAGAAATGGATTTTCTTTTTCAATTGTGGTTATTTGATGGCCATTTTTAATTTTTTAGATTTCATCTTTTATGTTTTCATTTATATAATATCACTATTTTATTATTTTTTATAATTTTAATTTCAATTTTATATATTTATTTATAAAAATAAAATATATTTTTATTCCAAGAAAAATATATTTGTTTAATTTAAAAATATTTATTACACATAATAAAAATAAGTTTTTGAAAATTTATTGGATTTTTTTGAATTAAATTTTATTTAATTCAATTTATTTTGAATTTTTGATAATTGTGATTCCTGTGTATTTGTAAATTTATTAATATTTTTTCATTTATACCACTTCAAAAAATCCTGTTCAAAGCCCTTTTTAATTTTTTTTTTATTTTCAATCTGTATAATTTTTGTGTTCTTTTTTTATGATATTGATATCAATAATAATTGATTCATTCAATTAAATGATGATGTAATCAAATGATATAGATTTGCAATGCATAAAAGTACAATATCAATGCCAATATAATTTACAACACATAAAAAAAACAATATTAATGTCAATATACTTTCTATATAGATGCCTTCTTCTTGTCATACTATACAATGTTGAATATTTAAAACTTCTAGCAAATGAAGAGGACTCCAGCTATATATAATTCTTTTCCTTGTGTGTTGATAGAAAATTTGAAGAGAGATGGAAATAGGAAAAAGTCCTATGTATTTGTGAATAAGAAAACATGAACCCATGTATCTATAATTCTTTATGAAGAATTGTGAAAAAGAAAATAAAGACAAAAAGGAAAAGTAGAAGAGAAGCGTGTCACAAGCTAAGCACAAGGATGAGATGAAGAAGACATTGTAAAATTAAAGTACAAGAAGAAAAAGAGAAATAAAGTGATGTTAAGAAACCAAAATAGAAAATAGAAGTATGAAATGCAAGAGGTAAATAAAACTCCAAAAGATAAAAAGAAATGTCATTGAAAGTATTAGATTTCAAAGTGGCCAAAGTGACTACAATGATGAGGTGATCAACGCATGTCAAGGTGATTACCTAATTGAATGCAACATACTGAAGGATCTTTAAAGCCACAACCCCAGTTGGCATAGCTCATTAGCTAGTGGCAATAAAATGACTCACCTTTATATTATGAGGTTAAGGAGTCATGGTGACTAAGCATGAACATCATCCTTGGCATCATTAAAAAAGTATAAAAAAAGCATTCTTGATTTTTCTGTTTCTACCGTTTATTACCATATGCCATTGTGCATTGAAATATCCATTCTAAACATAATTAAACACTCCACAGTCAAAAACAAATTGAGTAAAAATGGCATGATAATAAAATACATGAGCTTAGTCCATAAAAGAAAATTCAATATTAAAAAGATTATGAAAGACATAGGGATTGAAATTTAAACTCTAAAAGTATAGCTTAACAAGTCATGGTCCAGTCAAAATAATATAAAGCTAAACATTTAAAATGGAACAGGTTGTTGATGCTTAGGCAGGTGGTCAAATAACCTTGTTAGCCATATCACTGGTTGTTTCAAAATTCTAGGAGTTATGCATGAAGTTGTGTATATAGTAATGTAGAGTTCATTAGCATATATTCCTTTCTTGAAATTTACATTTGATTTTATTCTTGAATTTTCTTTTCTTTAAATCAGGGAAATCATAAATACCTGTAAATGCTTTAGGAAGTTCTTCCCTGATCCCCTTGATGTCAACTTCCATACAAAATGTAACAATGGGATTGAAGCTGTCTTGTATTGTCCATTGTTCCAAAAAAGTAAAAATGAATATTATATGGATTGAACATTAAAAAATGTTAAATGGCTATTAAATGCTTGCTTTCTTCCATTTAATGGACATTTAATGTAATTTGAACCCAATGGATTGTGTTGAAATCCATTTAATGGTTGTTTTTAGACCAATAATACTGTCAATGACTAACTTCTCTGCAGTAATAATTTAACCATTTTTATGGTATCTTCCATTATCAGTTTCTGTCTTTATTTTCATAGACACTCTTTTGTTAGAAATGAAATAAATTTCCAGGGTTTGTATTACCCTATTTTCCTTTGTTAGCAACATTCTTTTCTCCATCATTTCATTTCTAGTTTTCGAGGTTTTTCATGAAAACATTATACTGACTTACAGAAAATAAATGAAATTTGTTTTTTTCTTTTCTTTTTAAGGAAGCTTATGAAGAGTTCAAGCATATTCTCTTGGAACTAATCTTTGACAAAGAAGATCAGACTTCCCCTGTGGCAAATGAGGTAATGCTTATCTGTATCAACTTGATAGATAAAGTCCTTAGGTTATGTTTGAATGCTATTGTAGAATTTAACAGCCATATTCTTTACTTTTAGGATTCTAGCTTGCATATTTGAGAACTATTTTGATTAATGTGTTTTTTATCTTTTGATGGGATGTTCTTGGTAATTCACGTGTGTTGGAGTCTTGGAATAAATGAGTCCTTATATGGATCTAGGTAATGTTGTATTGTAAGTAATTTTCGTCCTACATTGCTAAAGGTGTATTTGTTATCTTTATGTAGCTTTTATATATAGAAGCCTTGTTGTTTGTGAATGAATATATCGAATTTCCATCTATTCTCTTTTGTTTCAACATGATATCAAAGCTTAAGCTTTGAGACTCCATAACTATGCAAGATCAAGATTGGGAAGCAGAAATCCTAGTCAACCACACTCCCAACCACTTGATGCCTTTCCCTCCTTGCTAGCTCTTCTTTTTTCCTCCTCCCTTGTACTTCCCTCGTTTAGGGCTCTTCATCTCTTCTTCAGAATACCTTCCTTCCCACCTTCCTCTCATTCCTCAATTGAGATCTCTCTTTAACTTCACACAAATGGCATCAATGACAAGGTATTGGGTGGTA
Organism: Amphibolis antarctica; assembly: GCA_024699675.1. Classification (NCBI taxonomy): domain Eukaryota; kingdom Viridiplantae; phylum Streptophyta; class Magnoliopsida; order Alismatales; family Cymodoceaceae; genus Amphibolis; species Amphibolis antarctica. The sequence goes on along the minus strand of JAMKPZ010000565.1, from coordinate 44,633 downwards.
TTGCTACCTATCTAGACCTTTGTTCCACTTACGTTTGCTAGTAGTGTTGTTCCTTATTTTTTCTCTTAGGAAAAAACATTGTTTGTGCCTTAGTTTGCAAGGAGATCATCATCTTTCCTGCCTTTGTTGTTACCAAGAAGTTTACCTTTAACCTCCTTTCTTCCACTTGCCTTAGCCCTTGGCATTGAGGGCATCGACGTCACCAGAGTTTGCATTGATTCCTAGTTCATTAAGCTTGACATCATCATCACCACTACTTTCGTCCTCTTTGCAATCCTCCCTACTTGCCTTTAGAAGTTCTATTGTTGCTAGCACCCATTAAGGTCGTAGATGGAGGAGGGAAGGGGAAGAAAAATGGAAAAAAAGGAAAAATGAAAGAAAGAGAAGAAAAAGGAAAAAATAGAGCAAAGGAAAAGGATGTAGGGGCATGTGAGTTTTTTTGTTAAAAAAAAGGAAAAAAAGAGGTTGGAAAAGAAGAATCTGTTGAGAACTCATCTTTTATAGATTTTGATGATGTCAAACAACTTGACATGAAGAAAATGAAAACATAAAGAAATCAAGTCAAAGTTACAAAGTCATAAAGTAAAAGAGGATGAAGGAATCGCAAGAAGCTTATTAAGGAAATTCTAGGAATTAAGGATAAAGGTGATGAAGTCAATAAAGACAAGCCATGAGCACATTCAAAAAGGTTTGGGTATTAATATAGGTCACTCATTTAAATTCTAAGTTTACACATAGTAAAACCCTTACAGGCCAAAATCGTTCTAATGAATTTCCCAATTCTTTATAACGATTCACTATTTATATGATAAGTCACATGACTTAGGTATTTTGAAAAATCGGTATAACATTTTGGAAAAAACGTTATAATGATTTTTGATTTTGTTTGACACTTAGGAAATATTTTGAAAAATAAGTTCGTTAGAAAAAAATCTCGTAAATTAAGGAATTTAGGAAAATTGGTATAACGATTTTACAAAATTGTTATAACGAATTTTGAATTCAAAATAACACTTAAGACAAGTTTTTGAAAAATATTTACTTAGAGAAAATTTAGGAAAATTCGGAATTTTGGATACTTATGAAAAATTCGGTATAACGATTTCACAAAATTGTTATAACGATTTTTAAATTAGCCATTACTTAAGAAAGTTTTTGAAATATTTAACCATTTAAGATTAGACTCTAGATTATCCAAAATCCATGATTTGGCACATAGAAAAATCGTTATAACGATTTGAAAAACATTATAATGAATTATTCGACACACAGGTTCGATACAACAAATTATTTAAATATAACGAAGGCTGTAAAAATGTTATAATGATTTGAAAATTCGTTATAACGATTTTGACTGGTCGTTAGTCACATTTTTGCATATATAAATAGGAGATTATTTCATCATTTCTAAAAACCTTTACACATCTCCTTCACACGACTTGTGCACTCACTTTCCATGGTTTTTTCTTTCACTAACAGACTCATTTCAAAAGCCATTGGTGATCCGGAGAAAGGAGATCTTTAAAGTGTCAAAGCTTAAAGCTCATTTCAACGCATCTTTCGATGTGAACTCATTTTGATTAGTTGTAAAGGATTGAGATTTCGTTTTTCTTGTTGGTTTGGACGTGTTCCATCAAAACACGTGGGTTGTTCTGTATTGGAGTGTTGGCTGGAGAGTTCGACTATAAACTCTCTGTGTGGTGTTGGTTGGAGGATTCAACCTTAAATTTTTAGTTGGTTGAAAGATTTTACCAAAGATCCTTGGTTGGTTGGAGAGTGCGACCATAAATTCTTGTTGTAGTTGGTTGGGTGTGTGACCATAAATACTCAATTTGTAATAGTTTTAGTAGTGATTAGATTAGGCTTAAGCTTTATAAGCTGGGGGTGGACGTAGCTAGTTGATGAACCACTTAAAAATCCTATATATGCTTTTATTTCCGCATTTTCTTTATCGTTACCACATTGAATCGACTAATCGTATTTCATTTTTGCTTTGAAATTCGTATCCGACTTTATATCACGTTATTTGTTTCACTTCTGCATTGTTTTCATTATTTGTGTTTTCGTTTATTTTGTATTTTCGGTTAAATTCGTATGAAATATTTAGAAATTTAAAAAACCACTATTCAACCTACTTTAGTGGTTGTGATCGATCCTAATAGAATTAGGAGGAGAAAAACAAATTTTAAAATGGTGGAAGTAAAAAAGGAAAAAAGGAAAAAATAGGAGAAAAATAAGATAGAAAAAATGATTACTATTTTAGCATCAATCTCCACCTAATTAATTTTATTTTTCTCATGTAAGTGACATTATAGTAGTGTTGTTTGTTAAAGTTATATGTTCTCTATGATATTTGGGATTTGTGGAATTCCTTTAGTAGCAATCCATATTAGATCTCTTTTTTTAAATGTTTGATGATAGTTGTATTAATATTTATGGGAGCATGTTTGTGTAAGGTTCTTAATATGTGTAGGTGTTTGTATGTTGATTGAGTCTTATGATGTCAATAACGAAGTATTGTGTATACCTATTAATGTATGGTAATTAGAGTTTGATCATTTTCCTTGTTTGTACAATATTGCTATTATTTCTAGCTAGTGTTTGTCTATTATGTATCTTATTATTTAATTTGTTTACATATATGTCTATTACAAATTGGATGTTCTAAACTTGAGGAGAAGTGAAGTCTAGGAATAAATGAATCCAAGTAATGTTGTGTTGTAAGTGGATTTAGTTTTACATTGCTAAAGTATATTTGTTATATTTATGTTACTTCTATATATACACAGACCTTGTTACTTATGAATGAATACATCCGACTTCCACCTATTCTCTTGTGTTTCAACAATGTGTAACATGGTAATACCATCTAAATATCTTTCAATGATGAATGCATATTGCATTTGGATGCATCAGCTGAGTGGCTAATCTGAGGCATTTGGTAGTAACATTTCACTATTAAATTTTATTTTAGTGGGTTGTTCTTGATAATTTGTGTTTATCATAGTATAAATACGTCTTGATGCTGAATTTGCATTATTGTTGCATGCTTTAGTGCATTAATTGTCTAGTCTGATATATTTGTTAGTAACAATTGCATCTGTAACATTTTAGTTTCATATGATATTGTATGTTTGAAGTAGACAGCCTTTCACTTGGTGCGTTTACCTGTTGAATCTTATTTCAGTGGTCTGAGAAGAGGAGATCTGATATAGCAGGTCTCTTATGTTCTGTATTAAGGGCGCATCTACGTGCATATGATCCACTTTTTGCAATGTCATTAAGATACTTGATAAGGTATGCATGCAAAGCCCATTTTTGATAGAAGAAATTTTTATAAGCAAATAAATAAATAAATATTTAAATAAGTGCACAACTTTCATCCGATTGTAATTAGTTTTCTATAATGTTTTAATATAGATGCTAAAGATTGTTCTATTTTTTCCCAATTGCAGCATTCATAAGGTCTATTGCATTCGTCAAGGTATTCCATCTCCCATTTCAGATCTTACTCAAAGGTTGCTTTTCGAGGATCGTGATCCTCAGGCCACCGCACAGGAGAGTTTGTATGAGTTACCACCATTTTGTGAGGTTTGAGTCTCAAGTTTTAAATGTGTTTTACACTTGTACATGACTTCCACCAATTCTATGATTATTTTTTCACTTATTGAAATATTCAGGTTGACATTCAAGCCCTTGCGCACGCTGTGGAGCTTACTAGGCAAGGAGCAATTGAGAGTTTGAGGTTTGGTAGAGGCAATCTGTGTGAAGCTTTCCAGGTGCGGACCTATATATATGTGTGTGTGTGCATGTATGTGTTTTATATTTCTCATGTGTATTTGAAGTTTTGCACTTCTGGCACATTAGTATCTGGTTATCTAAGTTTTGCATGAATTGTGAAAACAGAGAAATTATGTTAGTGCTTAAATCTAGTAGAAACCATAAATACTTTGCTTGAGTTGGTTTTCTATTGGTATAAAAAACATTATTTACACCTTCATGCTTGTTATAATTATCATGATGACTTAAGCTTATATATATATTCATATATTTGTGATATGTGTGTTACTTGGTGATCTTAGGTGTGTTAGTTTTGTGCAAATTATTAAGCTGTTATGCAATCTTAAGACAATGAGAATTGTTTGCTATTTGTTTTCAAAAGATACTAGCTATGTTGACAATATATGATTATGATTTCAAGTTGTTCTCACGGGGGATCTAACTTTGTTGATTGAGGCTAGTAATGTATATTCCATATATTGGATCAGGCATAGCATTTGGATATCATGGTTGCTCCAATTATTCCTCCATAAATTCTGAGGCTGTCTAGGTACCTTGGTGGCTTTTAAGGTTTTGGTGGTTGGCAATGTGGGAGATTGGATAAAACTTGGAAAGTAACTTTTCTAGCTCTTATTCTAATGATGGACTACTCAAAATACTTCAAAGATTTCATATCTATTATTCTTTATAACATAAGATGTAAAATTGTCTCTAAAATCTGAACCTACTGGTTGGTTGAGTTTCTCAACAAATTAATATCAAGTATGTAGGGACTTTTGTTAGTGGCCACAGCTTTTTTGATAATGTGGCTTTAACCCAAGAATTTGCTTAAAAGATTGATAGAGGATAGAGGGAGAAATATTATCATCAACCTAGACATGGAAAAGGCTTATGATGGGTGGGATATTGGATAAAGCTTGTGAATGTAACTTTTCTAGCTCTTATTCTCATGGTAGACTACTTAGAAAACTTAAGTGGAAAATAAGAGTAAGAAGAAGATTAGCCCTTGTAGGTTTATCAACGTCGTTTCATCACTGTTGCTCCTCTGTTGGCCTCAACTTCTCTTCCTATTGTAGATTCAGGTGATTCTGACATTGACCTACCTATTTCCTTGTGGAAAGATACACATTCCTCCATACAATATCCTATTTCTCGATTTATTTTCTATGCCCATCTTACTCCTATGTTTTGCCACTTTGCCCTTTCCCTTTCCATAGTCTATTCTTGCGGATTATCATGAAGCACTTATCCTTCTACATTGGAAGTTTGTTATGTAACTTGAACTATAGACTTTACGTGATTGTGGCACCTGGCAACTTGTCCCCCTGTCCTCCTACTCTGGTTGTTGGTAGCCGATGGGTCTTAGCTATCAAAAGGAATCCACATGGTAGTGTAGCTCAGTACAAAGCTTGCTTAGTAGCTTGTGGATTCCCTTGGACCTATGGAATTGACTATGATGCCACTTTTGCACCTGTGACTCGACTCAATTCCATTTGAATCCTACTTTCCTTGGCAGTTATACATGGGTGGACTCTTGCTCAATTAGATGTCACAAATGCCTTCTTATATGGTGATCTGTAGGAACAAGTGTTTATAGAGCAACCACCTGGATTTGTTGCTTAGGGGTTGTCTTAGGTTTACCTTCTCAAGAAGACAATTTATTAACTCAAGCAAAGCTCTTGTGCTTGGTTTACAAAATTTAGTGTTGTGCTTACCTCATGGGGATTTAAAAATGTGTTGTAGACTACTTAGTTTTTATCAAGCAGAATGCTGGCAAGTGAACCATTATGCTTGTTTATGTGGATGACATTTTGTTAATAGGTGATGATACTCATTGCATTTAGTTAACAAAACAGTATCTAGCAAAACATTTTGTTATAAAGGATTTGGGTAGACCAATGTACTTTTTTGGTATTAAGATGACATACTTAAAGAAAAGTATGGTGCTCTTTCAGTAGAAGTATGCTTTTGACATATTAAAAGAGACTGGACAACATAAATGTCAGAGCCTACACTTGTTGAAGTCAATCTCTCTTTTTGAGATGAATCCTCTACTTCCCTTGAGGATGCTGGCAGGTATAGAAGACTAAGACTAATTGACAAGTTAATCTACTTCACTGTGATTAGACCAAATATTTTTTATGTTATAGGTACATTGAGTTAATTTATGTAGGTACTAAGAAAAGATCATTGGATTGGTTTACTTAGAGTATTTGCCTATATCAAACAAAATTTAGGAAATGGGCCAATATATTCTAATCACGGGCACTGTTATGTTGCTGCATATTTTGACTCTTGGTATGCTGGAGATAAAGTAAATAGGAAGTCAATTTCAGGTTACTACACATATAAAAAGAAATCTTGTTACATCGAGGAGTAAAATGCAAAATGTTATTTCAAAGCTCAATGCTGAAGTAGAATACAAATTTATGTCTCAAACTGCTAGTGAAATTGTATAAATAAAATCACTCTTATCTGAGCTTGGAGTTAAAATATCCGTACTAATGAATATATATTGTGATAATCAGGCAATTATTTATATTGTTAACAATGATATTTTTCATAAGAGAATCAAACATATTGAAATCGATTGTCACTGTTCAAGATCTCTATCTTGCTAGCATCATTTGCACTCTCTTCACTTGATCAACTCAACAAAAGGCAGATATCTTCACCAAGACTTTGTCTACTAATGTTTTCAAAGACTTGTGTAGTAAGCTAAGAATGATAGATTTATATTCTCCAGCTTGAGGGGGAGTGTTGGAACTTATATTGTGTTATTTGGTTGTATAATTTATTTAAGGATCCATTTAGGTCATGTTGTATTTAAACAAGTTGTGTAATGGAAAAACCCTAGTTCCTTCTTCTCTTTCACTCTTTCTTTTCAACTATTACAATTGTGGATGTCACCCTTATTTTCAAATATAGTTTTCAGAATATTCCTTCTTTTATCATTTGACATTTTTTGGTCTTTAACTAAAAAAGTGTAGTTAACATGAACAATAATGAGAAGGAAACGTGGGAGCAAAGCCAAAGAAAAAAAACATGGCAAAACAAGATTGGGAAGACCAAAAAGGCGGAAAAATGTGTTGGAAAAATAATGGGAAAACATGTGACATGAAGGAGAAGAACATGATATGAAGATGAAAACAAACAACTTGGCTTTTCTTCACTTCTTTTTCCTTTTTGGAAGTATTTGAGGTTAGAGTGAGGCATTATGACTATTTCTTTTATATACAACCTATAGCACAAAAGATGAAACCTGTTGACGTGTGACCTTACCGGTTCTATCAACTGAACTGGTTCATAGGACCATTTCTTAATGCCATATTTGTATTGCTGTGAACAGGTTCTGTAAGCCTGATTAGTTGATGACCTTGTAGGAGCCTAGGAGGTTGATTTCCAGATGTACCTGCTGTTCTGGTTCTTAAAATCTTGTTCAGACAAAAAATTTCTCAACAAGGTCACACTATAAAGTGTTTCCAAAACTCCTCGTGGTATTTTCAGTCTCCTTTCTGGGAGAACTACATGCTTGGCAAATACAGACTTCACTTCCATAGTACAATTGTAGTTGGAGATGTCACAATGATGTTTTTCCCATACTTGAACCTTTTTGGGGGACACCTTTATTTTAATTGTAACCTTTTTGTTTTAAATCTTGTTCTCCATCAAAACGTTCAAAATTTCTGATTTCCATGCTGTCAAATATACCCTCCTGCATTTCACATCCTAAATGATCCCAGAATTATTTATTGACAAAACTGTCATAAATCTTCAAATAATATGCTAAAATGATTCCAAGTAGAGAAATAAATCTAGGCCGTTTCACATGGCTTTGTGATTATAGATTATGAGAATTGAGGGTGTCTGTCATTTTATATTTGTATTTTAAAACAACACTAATTTCCTTTATTTATTTTTTGAATCTTCTTTTGCAGAATGAGCTGTGCCGTATGAAAATGAATCTTGCAGTTCTGGATGAGCTTGTGCACGAGTATTGTGTCTACAGGGGAATAGTAGATAATAGTCATATATCACCATCAGGTAAAATGGTTGATAACATCCATACACTAACATCATATATCACCATTTCACCCGTGGCTAGTCCTGTTTCAGAAGCATGATGCTCTATTCATGCCAAGCATTCTATTCAGTTTAATTTTGTGCCACTAGGCTTATGCATGACCTACATCAGCTAATAGCCACATTTTTTTTGAAAATAGATTGTGGAACCAGTAGACTTTCTGATGGTGAAACTTCTGTTGGCAACATTGATGTGGAAGTTGATCAGGCTGATGGTGGAAAGAAGCAAGCTAGTGACTTTGATATGAGATTTTTGCATGATCTTGCTAGCAGTAATGAAGATTGCAGCACTAGTGATGCAACTCTGTCGGAAAACTATTGTAGACGGTACAGGAGAAGTAGAAGTCATGCAATTACAAACTTCAACAGGCGTAAGAGATGGAGAGGACGGGATCCTGAGGTCCCCATTGATGCTGCCTTAAGGGAAAACAATAAGAAGGAGGGTGCACATTCAACTCCTGGTGCTTATGGTGAGGCAGAGGATGAACTGGTAATTGATTTATTCTGAAAAAAGCATGCTTCTTGCACTTAGGCAGCATTTATTGACATTCACCTTGCATCAGATGTCAGGCCTTTCTTCCTTGGAACATGTTGATGACCATAAATATGGGGTCATCCTAGAAATGAGGGAATTGGCATATAAAGGGATGGTTACTGAAGTTGTTCAAGAATTAAATGCTATGGATCCAGAGTTTTTTATTCAAAATCCCACACTACTATTTCAGCTTAAGCAGGTAATTACTGCATCTACAGAACATGTGCAGTTGATTTATTGCCTTTTACAGATTGTAATACTCACCTCTTGTTTTTTTTTCTCAGATTGAATTTCTTAAGATGATTGGTGATGGAAACCATTCTAAAGCATTAAAAGTTGCATCCACTTATTTAGGTCCACTTGCTACTGCCAATCCAGACCTACTGAAATCATTGAAGGAAACTTTATTTTCCTTGATCAGGCCTAATGAAGATACACCAGTAGGTGGCATACCTCTGTCTGTTCTTGCGACATCACTCCAGGTTTCATATTAACTTGATATTCCCACCAATATTCAACACATTTCTTATTTTGAGTGATGTACAACACAAAATTCACATTTAATGGTTGAAAACCACGTCTCTAGCATGCATTAAGTAGCTAAACCACCAATATGATTCCAACTAGGGCAATTCCCAACATTTTGCTAAATGCCGTTTTGGATGTGTGGGATGTGAACGTGTGTGGACTCTAGAGTGCATTTGCTGATATTTAGAATGGAAGTCTTCTACCAGCAAATTAAGGAACTCTCTTTGTCTAATTAGCTAAGGGTCTTTCCAAAAATTACCTAATATTAAGGGTTTAGGGAAAAAAAAAACCTAATATTTAGAACTGATATTTACATTAATATCTAAATTAAAATTGTCATTTTCCACTACATGCATAAATACTTCAATTTTAAATTCGGTCATTTTTCATCATATTCACAAATGTTAGGAAAATGTTAGAATTGAAATTATTCATTTTCCATTTTTGTCATTTTCCACTTATTTTCCTTTTCTATCATTTTCTTGGCATATTAATACCCCTTAAGTTAATGAGTCATACTTTGAAATTATTGGAAAAAAATGTTGAGTGTTATGTTATGTAGTGTGTTATTGTTATCCGAATCCTACCAAGATCCATGTACCTAAGTATATATATTCCCTCTTGTAATGGAAAATCCTAATCACTTCTTTTCCCAAATATTCTCTCTTAACTTGGTATTAGATGAAGTTCGTTTCCGTTGGTTCTCTTTTGTATGCCACCTCTTCTCCCTCCCTATTCATGTGGGCTTCTCCCTACGCGATGTTTTTGTGATATGGCTGCTCGCTCTCTCTTCGTAGCCACTATAAATGTTCACAAGCCACCTTAGTTTGGCCCTAGATCTGTTCATCTACACTAGTCTCGATTGATTGCTGTCATCATCGTTAGTTTTATAGTTGCAATTGCTGTTTTTAGTCAGTCATCGTTGTAGTTGACTTGCCTATCATAATCGTCCAATTTTGTAGCCATCCATTGTTGTTTGTGAAGGATCATCCTTTAGACCACTATTGTTTCAAAGTTTGGTCGTTGATTGCCCTCTTGAGGTTGTGAGCCCTCCTAGGTTCCGGTGGCTCTTTCTGTTTGTGCAACTCGTCATTGTAGTTGCAAAGGTGTTGGTTCATTTGTGCTAGCCATTGGTCATTTTCAATCATTTTCAATAGCCTTTAGTCATCTATTCCTGCAGGGTAACCTCATCAGTATTTTAGTCTATCGGTTGGTCATTGTTGTTCATTCTCTTCTTTGTGCCATCACATGGACTACTTTGTGGACAACCTTTGTACATGTCTCACCCCTATTGGTGTCAAGTTAAATAAGATAAACTACTTCCATTAGGCCCTCTCATTTATTGCTACCCACATGTGTGAGCAACATTTTCATGAGGATTTGCTTGATGTGAAGTCCAAGGAGTATGCCGAATGGTACATTGCTAATTATTTTGTCATCTAGTTGCTAAATAGCATTGTGGAATTCATTGCTTGCAGTCTCTCCTGTCTTCATTTGATAAAGCTTATATGGGACACCCTTCATGCACAATACGCAGATGAGCACGATATTTTGCATTTGTGAAGCTTATAAGCATTTGTTCAACCACCGTTAAGGAGATAGTTTTGTGCATGCATACTAAAATCAACTATGCGAGCTTCTTGACAAGCTTGATGTTTACTAGCCTTGCAATACTGATCTCTCCATCCAAAAACACTACCACGAGGAGCTTGCTATCACTATCTTATGGGCATGAATTCCAAGCTTTAGAATCAGATTAGAATGCATGTTTTGGGTGCTACGTCTCTGCAATCCATGTTCAATTGGGCCTTGTGGGTCTTTCTTTGCAACTCTTCCAGGATGTCTGTTACACTCATTGCCTCTACCTTGGCCATGCAGACTGGTGGATGAGGATCTCATGGGTTTGCCCTTTTTCTTGAGGTTGGGGCAAACAAAGTGGTCGTTCTAGGGAGCCTTGTGTCCATTGTGGTCGTTGCAACCACTCATTTGACCGTTGTTGGGACAAGTATGGTTATCATCTTGTAGCTCATCTAGTGGCTACTGATCCTCCCAAGGTGCTAGAATCAGGTTGACAGTCATTGTTACTGAAGAATATTATGATGAACTTCTTTATTGAGCTTAGCAGAACCCTTTGGCCATAATTGCACTTGTCTTAGTCCTTAGGTAGCGTTGCCTTCCATACTACCTCCCATAGTCCTTAGAATATAGATTTTTGTGCCTCCAATCATATTTCAAGTGATCATTCTTGTTTTTAATCCTTTTTAGAGACTTATGCTATTAAATTTGTGACCCTTGCTGATGGTTGCCCTTACCCCATTTTTGGTGCTGGCATGACCTATCCCACTAATAACCTACCTTTAGATAATTTTTTATATTCCAGGATTTCTAGTTAAGTTGCTTTCTTTAAGTGCCATTACCAAACAATTACATTATTTAGTCACCTTTTATCCTTTTCATTGTGTTTTTTGGATTTGTAGACGAGGAGACTTGGTTTGGGTCTTGAGTGGGGGTGTGGCATTTATGTCCTAGTTGCTGATAGTTCCTTTTTGGTGAGTGGGGGTGTGGTTGCTGTGACCTTTAGTGATTCCTCCCTATTGTGGCACCGTTTGAGTCATTTATCTTTTAGTAAGCTTTAGGCTTTTCTTTCATCGCTTTTCGTTAGTCTTGTTAAGTGTGAGTTCATTGTGATGTTTGGAGACCCTCTTGGGTCATGTCTACCTTTGGTTTTCGTTATTATGTAGTTTTTATTGATAATTTATCTTGAGTCTCATGGGTTTATTTGTTAAAGAATCATTAAAATTTTGTCGATGTTATTAGAACTTTTTTTAATGAAATCAAAAATTAGTTCGATGTTATTTTAAAATTTTTTCACACTAACAATGTTGGAATTTCTTTATTTTGATGTGTGGTCCTTTTACAGTCAATAAGACATTTTACATTAAACCACCTATTCTCGTACCTCTCAACAAAATAGGGTGGCTGAGCACAAACATCATTATCTTTTAGTGTTTATTGCTTGTTATTATATTAATCGCATGTCGACTTCTTGTTTACAGGGGATATTCAACTTCGGTGTTGTCTCCCCGACAAGGAGCTCTTTGCTTTGCCTTCCAAGGCTTTGGGCTTGTAGCCTTTATTAAAAACCTCACTCTAGGTCTTGACGAGCTCTCACCTCACTCCATTAAATGTGTCTTTGTTGGATACTCTTACACTCAAAAAGGATACCAGTGTTATCATCCTCCTACATGTCACTATCTTATTTTTGCTAATGTGGTCTTTTTGGAGTGTACTCCCGATTTCACGAGTGTGTTTGCATCTTCTCTTGATCCCATCCCTTGTTCTCTTCTAGTCAATACTTTAGGGATAGTCACTGGTGCCTTCTACTATGCCACAACCTTTGTAGGTATATTAGAGATGATGACTGCACTTGGCTAGCATTGCTCTCCTTGTTGTGGTCCTTGACCCTCCTACAAATTCACCTCCCATTGACTTTGATCTACCTATTGCATTGAGGAAAGGTACTCATTTTTTGACTCATTATTTCATTTCTAGTTTTGTTTCTTATGCTCATCTTATTCCTACTTTCCATTAGTTTACCTTTTCCCTTTCCTTTGATTTTATTCCTAAGGATTATAGAAAGACACCTTTCCTTTTTGGAAGGCAACTATGCATCTTGAGTGGTAGACCTTACTTGCTCATGGCACTTGGCGTCTAGTACTACACCTTAAGTCCCTATCGTGGACAGAAGAGGAGACATAGGTTTGCTTTTTGCTAGGCTTTGCCAGGCTTCCTTGGTCAAGAGGAGACTTAAGTTTGCTCTTTGTGTAAAGTCTACAGACATGATTTGCTAAGTTCAGTGGCATTGTGACCTCATTGGGGTTCAAGAGATGTGTAGTTGATCATTTGGTATTTGTCAAGAAAAGCTTCGAAAAGGGTACCATATTAGCAATATATGTTGATGATATCTTGTTGATAAGTAATGATCAAGATATTATTTAGCAGACAAAGCAATGTTGGGCACACCACTTTGCTATATAAAAGAGTTAGGCAAGTCACAATATTTTCTTGGAATTGAGATTGCATATTCAAAAGGTAGCATGACACTATCTTAAAGGAAGTATGCTTTTGATCTACTAAAGGAGACCAGACACTTGGGGTGTAAATCAAAACACACTCCAGTTGAATGAAATTCACCCTTTTGGGATGACTCTTTAAAGGCCATCCAAGATGTTGGGAGATACCATCATCTTATTGGCAAACTCATTTATCTCATTGTGACTAGACTTGATATTTCTTATGTGATTAGACTCTTGAGTTAGTTTATGTAGACACCATAGGAGGTAAATTGGCTTGGGGTGATGAGAGTTTTAGCTTATATCAAGAACAATCTAGAAAATGTCCGATTTTCTCTAAACATGAACAATCTCATGTAGTTGCCTATTTAGGCTCTAGATATGCAGGTGATAAAGTTGACAAAAAGTCAACTTCAAGTTATTGCACCTATGTTGGAGGAAATCTTGTTGCATAGCAGTGTAAGATACAAAATGTTGTATTTAAATCGAGTGCAGAAGTTGAATATTGATCCATATCATAAACTGCTAGTGAGTTGGTCTAGTTGAAATCTCTTTTAATTGAGCTTGGTGTGAAAGTGTTGTTGCTTATGAATATGCATTGTGATAATTAGACTACGATTTATATTGTAAGTAATGCTACATTTCATGAGCACACCAAGCATATTAAGGTGGATTATCATTATGTTCAAGAACTTGTCTTTGTGGACACTATTTGTACTCCTTATACTAGATCCTTTCAACAATGGGCAGACATCTTCACCAAGGCTTTGGGTATTGAGAATTTTATGGAACTTTGTAACAAGCTAAGAATGATAGATTTGTATTCTCTAGCTTGAGTGTTGAGTATTTTGTTATAGATCTTACCAAAATCCATTTATCTATGTATATATATTCCTCTCTTATAATGGAAAATCCTAATCACTTCTTTTCCCAAATCTTCTCTCTCAACTAAACAATTGTGCAAAAGTTAAGGTATGTAACTAAAATCATAGAAAATTAATTAGGATTTTTGTTAAGTAGGGTAACAATGAAAGATATTCAATTACTTAGACAACTAATAAAAAATTTTAGAGTTAAGAAAAGAAACCTCCATATGATTTTCATTGATTTAGAAAAAAAGCTTATGTGGAAGCATTTGGAAACCTATTATTGTGTTTTAGAAAAAAAGAGAGATTCCATTGGATATATTGATATTATAATTTATATTATAAAGGACATGCATAAAAGTGTAGTTCCTAGTATTAAAAGTATAGGAGAAATTAAGAAATTTGCAATAGATATAGATTTACACCATGGGAATCTAGGGGAATTCAAAAAGAAATACCTTGATGTGTGTTATTTGTTGATGACATGATTTAGTTGAAATTAAGTTAGGAATTAGTTCTAAATTAGAATCATGGAGATATATTTTAAAGTTTGAAGGATTTAATTAAGTTAAAAACTAAATATATGAAATGTAAGTTCAATGAAAATAAGAATAATGATGGAGGTATATCCTTAGATGTTCATGAAATTCATAAAAGTAAAATTTTTAAATACCTAAGATCTATAAAGTGAACGTATAAAAGTAAAATTTATTGTTGATGTTTGATAAAGTGAACGTATAAATGAAGTTCTAGATTGTATGGGCATCATGTTTTGATTCGTTAATCTTGTTTTTCTAATAATATATCATGTGTTGGATTAGTCCCACATCGACATAAATGGCAACATGTCCTACTGATAAAATAAAATTCATGATAGATTACAGGGGGCATAATGTTGGTACCTGTAGGGCTGTGCTTAACCTTCGTCATAAATGGCATGGCTGATATTTTTTGAATTGATGATACTTATATGTGTTGTATTGCTTTTAAAGTTATCACGTGGAAAAGAGTGTAAATGATGTTTGTCATTCTACCAATCTCTTGATTACATCTAACATAAATGGATCCATAAATGTCTGTCATTCTACCTATCTCTTGATGACATCTAACATAAATGGATCCATAAATGGTATCACATTTCAATATTTATTGTTGATGATTGAAAAAGTGAATGTATAATGTAGTTCTAGATTGTAGAGGCATCATGTTTTTAATTCTTACTCCTGTTTTTCTAGTATATATGATTTGCCTCACCGTTTCGAAAAAAGATATCCTGGTTCAAAAATCTTCTATATGCAATTGTAATATCCATTTTACTACTGTTTTAGATTATTCTAGTAATGAATTTCAGCAGCCATATAAGGACGTCATTTTATTATCACTATAGGTTGCATTGGGTGGAAGACTCGGCATTGAAGAGCCACATTTGATGAAGATAATGAGAGCAATGATTTACACCCATAATGAATGGTTTAAGCTACAGATGTGCAAGGACCGTTTTGAAGGGCTCCTAAAAATAGATAGTCTTAAAGAAATTGCCGTTCCTGTACCAAGTGAATCTTCGTGTAAGGTGTACTCTGATGCTCATAGTCAGGATCCAGTATCGTCTGGTGGCAAAGTACCTGGTGACACCAGTCCCGTGTCAGTGTCATCTGGAGATGCTGGTTATGATGAGGGTGCAATTCTTAAAGTTATGGTATGTATTTTCTATGCTTATTTTGTCAGTTGCTATTCTAATTGTGTGATTCTTGTGCCCATATGGCATTTTTTTACCATTAAAAGCCTGGTTCAGTAAGGATCTCAATTAGCCTGAGCTTCTCAAGAATCTAGATTTTTAAGCTTTTAAGCTTCTGAAGAGAGGTTCTGAGAAATTTCTTACTTTTTTTTCGAAATTTCAAAAGCAAGAGCTTCCAAGATTTTGGAATTGAAAATTAAATAATCTGCTGGTCCAAAAAATCACTCATTTTCAGTTTATTGAAGCTTTTTTGAAAATTTCTCAAGACCAAAAGTTGCTTCAAAAAATTGGCCTTAAGTTGGAAATATATTTCCAGTGTCCACTGAAGAAAAATTTGTAAATCACCTTAGTTGGAAATATGTTACCACCAATAAGAAAAACTTGTAAATCACTTCTCAATGTCAACCCTAACATATCCATCATAATTACGTTAACATGGTAATTTCAAGCGACTTGAATGTCTAATAACGGCACTTCATGTATTGGTGCAATCCAATGAAAAAACCAATCAGATTCTCTATATTATTTCTCAAATGGTTGATTTTTTATTTTATTTGCACACTATTAAATGTGAGGATTAAGTTTGTAGAAATCTTCTCAAGTGATGATGACATCAGGATCAAGCTTCAAAAGTCCTGGAAGTGGAATAAATGACCAACATTATTTATGGCTGCAACTCTGCAGTCAGCTACATCCATTCACAGATTCACAGTATCACCATATTTTACTAGATCATCTGACATGTTAGCCTCAAAAAGTAATCATTCATTGTTGTCCCTTGATATCTTATCAAGAATTTTTTTCCCCGACTTTTAACAGTATCTATGTAGTATTGTTATCACCCTTCTCATCTACTTATGTCTAGTTTGCTATTCTTAGTGGGGGGTTTTCCTTCCTGAACTGGTGATTTAACCCAACATGAATTCCATATGTACTACTTAATATTCTGTATCTGTTACGCCTTATGGTGATATCATTTTGATATTATTTCTGATGTCTACACTTTACAGGAATTCTTGGCCATGCCGAGAGCTGATGCAATAGAGCTTCTTGCACAGTGCAACGGAAACGCGGAGGCTGCAATCCAGCAAATATTTGCTTAACTCCTGTAAACGTTGTGTACAAAAGAATGACTTGTTTTCAAGAAATTTAATTTATGTCTTGTAATTTGATTTGTAAACATTATTCCAGCTTAAGTTCGCTGTATATCTTGTGATCTTCTATAGCCTTCATAGGGGAACGCAACTGAGTTGTGCTTCAGCTCTCAAGTTTTTAATGAGAGGCGGCACGATCCCCATACCCGATAAAACAGTTTCATATTCCTTGTTCAGACTTAAATTATAAAAGATTACATACGGGTAAAAAAGTTGTCTCGTTTCTTGTTTACTGGCGTGTGTGCAGATTTTGTTTTCGGTTGCTCAATTCGGATAATTGTCTGGGCTTGGCTTGAGGTCCTCGGCCACTCCTGATTTGAGCAGTCTGTCAAGAAAATTCTCAATGAAAATTAGATTGAAATCAAAATCTTGAAAACAGGGAAATATTCCTTTACATCTTACTCCTATATCCTTGGCACTTGATAATCCCTAGCCCATTTGGATTGTGCGTACTTTTTCCTCTTTAAATTTTCTTTCGACACGATGATCCTATGCTCATCTGGTTACTGACATCAGGATTCACTGTTACTCGTTATTAATTAATTTTGATTTGAAATTTCGTAATTACATGAGATGGTAAATGATTTCAAATACGTATGTAATAAATACCACCATCTACTTTTCCCGTCGAACTTATTAAAACCAAATCATTCCCTCTTCATAAAAGAAAACCAAGCCGTTTAGTAAAAGATTGGCACTATGGTGGGTGGCAATTATGATCTTATTTAAGGTCAACTTATTGTAAGTTTCAAGATTTGAATATAATTAAAATTATAGTTATTTTTGTAAATAAAGTTGAATCTATATAGTAATTAAGATGTAAAAATTTATCTATTAAAATTTATACAATAATAATAATGTTGAAGTGATTTTAATAAATAACTAGAATTGATTTCAAACGAAGCCTAAAGATGAGAGGAGGCCGAACATTTCCAGACCCAATTGGTAGTGGTTTGCACGCAGGTTCGATCTGTTAATTCCATTATTAATTATCATTAGTTGGACCCGAAACTGATCTTACAATTAATTAATTTGACATATACACCACCCGACGTTGGAGGTGAGTTTTCAAATACACAAAACCGAGCGATTTGATGTCATAAACAATTAGAATGGGAACGACGGAGCTTGCGTACGTGCAAACCACCAACATACATCTGGACCTCCTAATTAATATATATATATATCGATGGCGGAGGACCAAGGGCTGGATCATTGAAGAGGTGAGATGGGTTTTGAGTCTGGCAAGGTCTTGTCTGCTCCCAAGTACGGTCGCCTGATTACGGTCCTTAGCATAAACGGCGGTGGCATCCGGGGGATCATTCCTGCCGTCATCCTCACGTTCTTGGAGAGCTGCATGTACATATATATATATATATAAGGAAAAATGACTCTGTAGTCATTCAGAGAAGTCACTTTTATAGGTGACCGTTGAATGGAAGTTAAACGATAGAGATGAGTGACGGAAAAAATAAAGAGTGAGTGAAAAAAATCTCTCGTCGATTGTATATACGCAAAAACAACTCTTTTATTAACCGTGATTAAAAAACCAAAAAAATCCTATTTTCACATGCGATTCCTCTTTCCAAGGCAACTCTTTTATTTTAAAACAAAAAGAAAATCGTATTTCACCCATGATTCCTCTTCCCAATTGTCTTCCCGTTGATTCCTCTTTCCTAATCGTTGAATGGAACACAGAACTACGCCACTTAATGTTGGATCTATCGATAACTTACAAGTGTGCTTTCATGTTATTTAAAGTTGATTTATTAAGTGTATTGATTATACTTTCATTTAATATGAATGAACATTTATTAGAGGAAAAATGTTAGACCGACATTGTAACATTTATTGGGAGAAAATTGTTAGATTGACAAACTATTAATTACCTTAAATATTTCAATACATGGTACAAAGTAAAATATGTTTAATCTGAAATATATGAGTTGAATAGTAAATGTATGAGTAGAACGAAATCGTAGTTTTAATTAAAGAATCAACCATTCGAATTTTTAAAAGCTAATGGATGATAAACATGACCAAATTGTGACGTATTTAAAATATTTTCAATATAACATGCACTTGATTCGTATGAATAAAACATGCACATGACCAAACATCAACCATTTTAATTAATATCTAATTTGTATGAATAACAGCAAGTATAATGACTTGAATAGAATTATTTTGAAATGTAAGAGCTTGATGATCTGGAGTTCAATATTAAAATGGAAGGATTGTTTAATCATCTCGATGGATAAGGAAAAGGAAGTATAAGTCTACATCATGTTATAAAATTTTCTTCTAAAGATGATATATATAATTTTTATAATACATATGTAACGAAGAAACTTCGTAACTTTCTTAAAGTAATTCAGCTTAACAGACAAGGTTATTGCGATGGATAGTTTCCGATTAAGGTGGCAGATGGGAGTCCCACCCCTTGTCTTGGGGCGCTACCGAAAATGAATTTCTAGATACAAAGACATGGCGTCGTCGCAAATTTTTTCGTCATGGACCTGCAGCCATACGATGTCGTGATGGGCGTAGAGTGGCTAGAGCAATTAGGAGACATACGATGGAATTTTAAATACAAAACTATGAATTTCCAGTGGAAAGGAGAATCTTGGGAACTACGTGGGCTGGAAGAAAAATCACAGTTGCTGAATGATGAAGGGAAATGCAGTCGATTTCTACAGCGAGCAGCATAAGTCTTCACAGTGGAGTTGTTACAGCAGGACAGCATTGAAACAGGACACTTGGGGGACAAAATTAGGGCCACTCACCCAAAATATATGGCAGTGGTCGTCCTTAAATATGTTCGTGTGTACAGCCCACCTCACAACCTCCCCCTGCATAGGCAACACAACCACCACATCTCTCTTAAACAAGGGAGCCAGCCACTCAACTACCGCCCCTACAGACACTCTCCCCAACAAAAGAAGGTTATTGAAGACAATTTAGAGGAGCTACTGCATGACGGAATGATGCGGAATAGTAACATTCCTTATGCTGCACCTATTTTGCTCGTGAAGAAAAAAATCGAGGAATGGAGGATGTGCATTGATTATAGAGGGCTCAACCGACAAACGATGAAGGACAAATATCCTATACCCCTAATTGATGATTTGCTGCATGAGTTAGGGTGCAACAAGGTATATTAAAAAATGGACCTCTGCTCTGGGTACCATCAAGTTAGAATGCATGAAGAAGATATTTACCAAACGGCCTTCAAGACGCATAGCGAACACTACGAATTTGTGGTGATGCCCTTCGGACTCACAAACGCTCCCTCCACTTTCCAATCTATGATGAATGACATTTTTCAGACGTACGTGCGGCAATGTATGTTGGTGTTTTTTGACGACATTCTCATATACAGTAAAAACAGGCAAGAACACCTCCAACATCTTGACACCATCCTTGGAATAATGGAGAAGAATGGACTGTACGCTAAATGGAGCAAATGCTCTTTTGGGGTACTTGGGCCACGAAATTGATTAGTCAATTTCTAATACCCACTTTTAATAAATTTTTATGGTTAAATTTGAGATTTTATTCCATATTTTTTATTATTAGCGTTACTTTAGCATGTTGGATGGATACTTGGTTGAAAATCCATTCCATTGCCTTGAACTTTGGACATTATGGAATTTGAACTTGCTACACAAGACTTGGATTTTTTCTTGATCAATTTTAATGAAATGTATGTGTCAATCCCTTTCAATCGAGTATTTACATGCTGAAATCTGATCTTTGGGATTTTCTGTAGAATTTTTCTTACTTGCATGTTTAGTAAACATTCCGCTCTTGCGGAGCTTCTCTGTAACGTTCAGCCAAACGTTATAACTCTTGCATCTTGTTCAGCTAAATGTATTGGACCTATCATGTCATTTAAGTTAAACGTATCGGACCTGTCATGTCGTTTAGGTTAAATGTTACGCCCTTGTCTTTCTTCCCCAATGTAGATCCAACAATGACTTTTCTTTATTGATTTGCACTTAATACTTATGGAATATATGTGACGCCTTTTCAAGTGGATTTAATGTAGGATTTAAACTGGAAGGAAGATAACAACTACATGCCTACACTGTCCAACCAATCAATAGTTGCCTCCAACGTGCACAAGAGCCTTGAGCCACAACCAAAGCACACTGTCAAAGATCGTGCGCAGGTCACTCTCCTCTTTAACGCATCCCATGAAATCGACTATAGTAGAGGACGAATAGAACAATGGAAAGGGGGGTCAATCAGTGAAAGGAAGGAGAGCAGTGAGTCGACTCTTAAGGTCTGGGAACTCAGAGACAAGGAGCACAAACAAGCTTCTAGAGAACTGTAGGAGGGACTGGAGGACTCTCTTGGTGCTCATCTGTAGCCGTGCTACCCACAATGGTGAAGGAGGCATCCAGGTCAAGTGACAGCTACTTGGGAGTCACTAAAACTTGTGGAGTGCAGGTTGGGAGTAGGTTTTCTCTCGAATTGAATTCTATTTTGTTTAGATAAACAATCTCTATTTTGGTTTGATTCATGGAACTTAAGCTCATCTTCTCACCTCTCATTTGTGGTGATGCCCTTCAAACTCACAAACGCACCCTCCACTTTTCAATCTATGATGAATGACATTTTTCAGACATACATGTGGTGATGTATTGTTCAGACTCAAAGGTGTGCATTTTATAGGTATTAACTCATGTATTTTACTAAGTTTTAGTTGTATTTTGCATTAAGTAATGATGATTGAAAGGTTAACAATATTTTTAAGCATTATGTATGTTTATTCACTTTAATGATGCATGAATTAAGTTTTAAGACGTGAAAATTATATAGATGGATATGTTAGCAATTGTTTGATGGAAAGGAAATGATGAAATGATGATTGATGGCTTAGTTTGTTGGTAAATTAATTAATTCATAGAAGAAATCACGATTCATGTCTAAGTTATAGAGTCCATGGGTAAAGGCATTAATCAACGAACTTACTTCGTGGGTAATCCAGTTTATCAATGGACCTATATATTGCTTTTTCTGTGTGATGAATTTTATTGATATAATAGTAAATACAACTATAGTGGATGATAAAATATGATGAAGTATTTTTCCTGTAATATGACTTACTTCATGGAAATGTGTTCTTTGATGAACATTTGTAGGAAAATTCACATAAGAGTAGAGTTGAGATATTAAATTTAACTGATGCTTGATCATGAAGAATATGGACTGATAGGGAAAAGAAGTGGACTTGCATGAAACGATCTTACATGTCCATATATGCATCATGTCCTTGTTAACTGCTAGCTAAGGAACTATCACTTCCTCAGTCTATAAAAGAGTCCCTTAGCCATGAAAACCAACCCCCCCCTTCCTCCATCCAGACACTGTCCACATGTACATTCTCCATCTCCTTTGTCTTCCACCTTCCACCCACTTACTTTTTCCGAGAGGTGATTGACAACCTCTTCTTCTTCTATCAATTCCTTAGTGTATTTACTATTCTTTTCTCTACCTAAGCGTATCCTTGAAGGAAAGACTCTTGCGCTGGTTGCTTCCTCATCTATTCCTTGGTGTAAATGCGAAGTGATGCCCAAATCACTTAAGGTTGAAAGGAAGGTTCGCCAGCTTGACGACCTAGTGGGCTAGAAGTAAAGACAAAGAGAGCACTTGGCCTGAGCAAGTTTCGAAAGGTGAAAATTGTAGTGGAGCATTAGGTGTTCTCTCATTTTCCCTTTTTTTTTCTTTTCTTATTATATATGTTGTATTGTTAGGAGAATGATATTATGTTTGATGTATTGTTACATGTTTCTCTTTATTTCTCCAAGTATTTATGAATGTGTTCTATTTTATGTGTTGTTAGTAGTGTCCTTAAGATAAAAAAAACAAAAAGAGAAGCGAACCATTCTTAGAAGTTTCAGAAATCTTGAATCACAACTTAATTTCATCTGAAATTCACATATATTTTATTTACCAATGAGTTAGCCTGTTGCTTAAGTTGTTTAACCACGAACTAATGTCGTTGGTTAAGTCCTATCAAGCTTATTGAGTGATTAATTAACGAGTGGTTCGTGGGTAAAAACGTTTACCCACAAACTAATTCCGTGGGTTATTGCATTTTCATTAAATTATGCTCAAATGGATGTAAGTCGAGATACAAAATGTTTTAGAATTAAAAAGAACTAAGTATTTGGAATTAGAACTTAATTATTTGGGTCTTTCAGTAGATAATTTGGACAATTTATTAAGAACCTCAATTTTAAATCCAAATAGCCTAAGTGAAGAAGTAATTAAAGTTAACGAAAATTCTCTGAAAATTGCAGATATAAGAATTAATTAAAGTGCATCCTAGCAATTATCTGGGACAGAGCAATTGTGACATTGCTTTAGTTTTAATTGTTCCAATAATTGTAATACAAATTCAACTCAATACCAAGTCAATGATCCCTATGGACAAACTTATACTTGTACATTAATTACATCTAAACCCGTGCATTTATGGTAAAATTAAAATATTTTGAGCACATATTAAATATTAATTTCAAAAAGTTTGAACAAGTTTTTAACGTCATTGCTTAAGATCTATTTCTTTCAATTGGTGCTGCTTTTTGCTATTTTGGTTTAGTTAGGATTGCAATAGAATTTATTTGTATTAACTGTTAGTAAATTTTATCTGAAAGTTCTATTTCTATTCCAGAGTAGTGTACTTTTGTTTAGTTGAAATTCCGAATATCATAATGGACTCATATAGCTCATATTGGGGTGATTGTAAGTCTATTCCAAGAATTAGTTATGAGGATTATAATTATTTTAATTATGTTAGAAGAGATTATTCACCTACAGAATTTAATGACTATTCTTCACAACATGATTTAAAAGAATTTAAAGCTAATTCTCAAGATAATTATGACTAGAATGACAATTATAATTTATGGGAATATAATGACAATTCAGGAATGCAGAATCATTATTCAAAATATAATTACATGGACGAAAATCAAAATTATCATTTAAACATAGCACGATGATACAACAATTAATAGATAAAATAAATGAATCAATACAAACATTAGAAGACAGTAACAGATTGAATGAATTTGAAAATGACAAGTATTTGAACTGGTCAGTATTAAAAGGGGATCAAAATGTTTAAGAAATTAATACAGGTTTATCAAATCCTTGTCAACATTAAAAGGGTTAATCATTTACAAAACTCATGGAGACTTTTGTTTTTACAAGGCTGACATTGGGATAAAAAATCCTATTACAAACATAGAACTTAGAATCCCAAACCCAAATAGAGAGAAACATATTTCACTTGATTCAAGTGCAGCTCTAACATTTAAGGGAACTAATAGAAGGTCTTTGCACAAACTATTTTGTTAGGAAGAACCGACTGGGATCTAGGCTAATTGACAATATTTGTAGGTGGAAAAGGCAACCAGCCAGAGAAGTTTATTTTGGAGGAATACCAATAAACAATAGAAATCATGTGATCATTGATGACATTATTTACTTCATAACCAATTGTACACCTCAATACATTAATGAGCTCACACTCATTGCCATCAATATTGAAGATAAATTAGTGAAGCTCCTACTAATTCCACAACCTATGGGTGCAATGGCAATTTCATTTTATGACATTGTTGAATTAACTTTATTTGGAGGAAATAATGGAGAACCTGTATCTCTTGGCTTAATTCGATGGTGGGATAATGAGCTGAAATTCGAAATTTGGAGAGTAAGGAACATTGAAAAATGGGAATTGAGTAGGGTTTGCATAGAATTACAGTTGGAAGATCTTAGACAACCTAACTTTCCATATGAGGGAAGGATTAGAGCTTTCTGTTTAATCAATGGAGATACTCTTATTTATAGTGCATGAGATAACCTATATTATTACAAGATTCAATTATCAGATAGAGGTTTTGAAGTAGAACTCATTCATCAACAAACCATGCTTGTTTCTACAGTGTGGCTACATGATTTAATTCCCTATGCAAATAGTTTCCAATTTTGCACCTAGTACTTTCTGTTTATCAAAAAAGTAAGTTCTTTGATATTCCAATTAACCAACGAACCTACTCGTGGGTTATTTCCAAAATTCCTCTGTTGAACATTTGCAATATTTTACTTTATTTTGAAGCATTCCCCTATGAGTTCTTATTACAATTATATATCAGTTGTTGAATTTCATATACCATTTACTACAGTTATGGTATTATTATAAACAAATACGCATGTTGCATAGCAATGTGGAACTAGAGTCAAAGCTCACATAATGACGGTACACAAGAAAATTTTCCATTATATTTAAATGTTGCATGTCAGTTTGGTCATAGGTTAGTTTGGATACCTAAGGAAAGAGTAGTCATGACTGATCTACAACAGGAACAACCTAGAGAACCAATAATAGGTAGTATGTTTTATCTTAACTTAATAGATGAACCATCTTGCATAACACTCTTTGAATGTGCCAATGACAGGTTTGAATTAAATTCCAATTATATTAACTAGCCACCAAAATTTCATGGATTTGAAAAAGAAGATGCTTATTGGTTTTTAAAAGAATTTAATGAAGTTTGCAATATGATGAAAGTACCAAACATGTTTGTTGATGCCATTAAATTAAGATATATGTCTTTTGCTTTAAAAGATATTGCAAAAAGATAGTTATATAGTTTACAACCAAATTCCATAACTAATTGGGGTCAATTTTGTTTTTAATTTCTAGGAAAATGTTATCCTATGCATGTTACTATTAAAACAAAGAAAGAAATCTTAAATCGTAGACAAAAATCAGGAGAACTTTTTTGGAAATATTTTGCAAGAATTCCTAATCTTCTAGTTCAATGTCTACATCATGGAATAAAGAGAGTTGCCCAAATTAGAACTATTTACGAAGGGATAGATTATCAAACAAAAACACTCCTGAAATCTTTAAGTCAAGATGGATTTCTAAACCAAGGAATAGATAATACTTGAAAATTTTTAGAAGACTCGGCAAAAAGAGCTGCACAATGGGAAAATACTGCTGAAGTAAGTCAAGAACAA
Source organism: Amphibolis antarctica (assembly GCA_024699675.1). NCBI lineage: Eukaryota > Viridiplantae > Streptophyta > Magnoliopsida > Alismatales > Cymodoceaceae > Amphibolis > Amphibolis antarctica. The sequence continues at coordinate 18,834 of JAMKPZ010000565.1, read as the reverse complement.
ACTTCTATGTCTAGGGGAGTACATGTTGTTGAGCCATATGTCACCTTAGAAGCTAAAATGACTAGTTTAATGCATAAAATTGATGAATTACAAATTAAGCAAAAGACTGAACTGAGCATGCTTAAGTGTATAGGTTGCTTTGCTATAGGTAACAACTGAATCAATCTATAGTACAAGCATTTATTGAACAAAATGTAATGAATAATAGTTCATTAAATCAAAATCAAAATCAACAAGTTAATGATCAAAATATTGAGAGGCAATTAGCACACTTAACGAAAGAGTAGAAACAGCCTTAAAATCTAACTCTCAAATTGCTACACGTGAACAAGCCATTAAAAGAATTGAGACACAATTGAATTAAATATCCAATGCATTCAATCTAAGAAACAAATGTGCTCTTCCAAGTCAATCTGTCCAGAATCTTTGCTTACCTGATGGGCATGTGGCTCATGGAGGGGATGAGCAACACCACATAACTTAAGCTATTAAGGCTGCAATTTGGTGGTGTCTGTTTATAAACCACTAGACTTTCCTGTGAGCCATTAGAACTCCACAAGAATATATATATATATAATATTTTTATCATTTCAAATATACTGTTTCTTTAATTCCCAAAATATTTCACCTTTATCCTTACTTTTTACTGATGCATTGCAATTGCACTCAATTTCTTTAGCATTACTCTTGCATTATTCAGCATGTATCACATTTTCATGATAGATATCGGGGGTGTGCTTATTATGTCATACTTTTCATTGAGTGTCGTATTTTTTCTCTTTTATACTAAACTTTTCCATTTACATTGAGGATAATGTAAAGTTTAGGTATGGGGGGGGGGAGGGTATGCTAAAATTTTAAAGTTTTAGAAAAAATTTCATACATTAAAATTTTAAGACATTTTCAATAATTTTGTTGATTTTCTTGTTGGTTTTTATGTTTTTAAGATGAAGTCAAACTTGAAGGAATGTAGGTTTCAAGTGAGAGGAGAATCTCTAGAGCCAATTTAAAGCAACCTATTGCCCTTAGAGGAGATAGATTTCAAATTAAATGTGTAATGGGTTGAGTCTTCCTATTTTATTTGAATTAATGCCTTGCTAATCTTGTTTTTTGGAGCAATTATTTTCTTTTCTTACTATCCCATTTGTGTGGAGAGATAAACCTAAGCCGAGTGCCACCACAAAAATGATTATTTCATGACATTTCTTTCATTTTGGTGAGGATTATTCTAGGATATCTCCCAGATTTCACTAAGATTAGAGGATATGTAAAGGAAGGTAGCAAGGGTATAAGCTTTAATATGCTACGGAGTTTCTTTGGGAATTAGGTTGTGGAGATATAAGGTGTTATTGCTATTCAATTAAGGGTCACTCATTAGTCTTTATAGTTGGATTGGTTGAAATGGTAGTGATATCATTTATTTTCTGTGATATTTACGGAAAAGAACTTTAATTAGCTTTCATATGTGTTTTGTTTCGAAAAAGAAGAAGAAAGAAAGTGAAAAACAATAGAAAAAAAAGAAGCAAAAGAAGAAAAGAAAGAAAAAGAAAAAGGGAAACATCAAAAAGAAAATCAAGGAATCAATGTCAATTTGGGTCTTGGGATGTGAGGGTGAAGTGGAATGTTATCCACAATTGAACATTTTGAGTGATGGTATATTAATTATCTTATCCCTTGTCTACTAATTGAAGTATTTTCCAATATCTTTAAGAAGGAAGGGAATATTGTAGATCACCTCTTTTTGTTGGTAAGATGTGTGCCTATTTTAAATGATTTATTTCTTTGATTGAGAGTGGAGAATGTGTGAATTCTTGTTGCTTACACAAGACAGATGGTTCTTATGAATGGGTGACTTCTTGTTCATATTTTGAGGAGAATCTATTCAATTTAAGGGCAAGGAGAGAGAGTGATGTAAGGTTGAACCACCTCATTCCTTTGAGATTTTCATAGCTGCAGGTGATTTAGACAATCCTTGGTTTGATTCTATTTCCTCTCACTCCTTTTTAGTTATTTTTCTTTGGACTTTGTGGGTGTGTCCACTGAAAACCCTTTGAATACACAACTTCACTATTAGGGTAACCTAGGGGTTTAAAGGCTTGCTGCACTTGCTAAGTGTAATCGTGTTCCTTATAAAAGTGGCCTAATTTAGTTTTAATTAATTTTACTTAGTTGTTTTTATCACTTGCATGATTTTTATAGTTTTACTTTAGTATTTTGCTAAGGGACTAGCAAAACATAGGTATGGGGTATTTGTTCAGACTCAAAAGTGTGCATTTTATAGGTGTTAATTCATGCATTTTACTGAATTTTAGTTGCATTTTACATTAGATAATGATGATTGAAAGGTTAACTATGTTTTTAAGCGTTATGCATGTTTATTCACTTTAATGATGCATGAATTAAGTTTTAAATCGTGAAAATTATATATATGAATATGTTAGCAATTGCTTACTGGAAAGAAGGTGATGAAATGATGATCGACGGTTTAGTTTGCTGGTAAATTAATTAATTCACAAAAGAAATCACGATTCATGTCTAAGTTACATAGTCCGTGGGTAAATGCATTAATCAACGAACTTACTTCGTAGGTAATCTAGTTTATCAACGAACTTGAATATTGCTTTTTTTGTGCGACGAGTTTTATTGATATAATAGCAAATACAATTATAGTGGATGATAAAATATGATGAATTATTTTTCCTATAATGTGACTTACTTCACAAAAAGATATTCTTTGATGAGTAATTGTAGGGAAATTCACGAAAGAGTTAGAGTTGAGAAATTCAATTTAGTAGATGTTCGATCATGAAGAACATGGACTAACAAGGAAAAGAAGTGAGCTTGCATGGAACGATCCTACACCACATACTTGATAATTGCTAGCTAAGGAACTACCACTCCCTTAGTCTATGAAAGGAGCCCCTTAGCCATGAAAACGCCCCATCCCCCCCTCCCCCTACATCCAGACACCTTCTGCAGTCATATTATCCATCTTCTTCATCTTTCACCTTCTACCCATTCATTTCTTCTCAAGAGGAGATTGATGACATCTTTTTCCTCTATCAATTCCTTAATGTATTTGTTGTTCTTTTCTCTACCTATGCGTTTCCTTGAAGGAAAGACTCTTGGTACCGGTTGCTTCCTCCTTTGTTCCTTGGTGAAAATGCGGAGTGATGACCAAAAAATATTCAAGGTCGAAAGGAAAGTTTGCTAGCTTGACAACCTCGTGGACTGGAAGTAAAGACAAAGAGAGCACTTGGCCTGAAAAAGTTTCGAAGGGTGAAAATTGCAATGGATAATTAGGTGTTCTCCCCTTTTCCTTTTCCTTTTCCTTTCTTATTATATATGTTGTAATGTTGGAAGAATGATATTATGTTTAACGTATTGTTGAATGTTTCTCTTTAGTTCTCCAAGTATTTATAAATGTGTTTTGTTTTATATGTTATTTGTTGTGTCCTAAAGATAAAAAGAACAAAAAAAGAAGTGACCAATTCCTTGTTTTTTTTGCCTTCCATGCTATAGGTGACCTTCCAAGAAAAACTATGTATCTTGTTGTAGATTTGTTAGTAAATGTGTAATTTTTGTAATCTGCATCACAATAAGTGTTAAGATTGAAATCTTTATCATGATGAAACATGATGCCTCTGCTAGGACTATTCTTTAAAAATCACACAACGTTAACGGCTGCATCATAATGTTGTTGATAAGGTTTGTCATAGTTTAATTTTCCTATGAGATGGTGGTACATAGTAGGATCAGTTAAGATGTCCTCACTACCGGTCGGGGGTCTAGCCGGCCCGCCGTCGGTAAATCGATACAAAAACCCGGCAACCGGCTCCCCCAAAACCCAAATTTGAACCAAAGGATTGGGGGACTAGCCGGCCCACCGTTGGCAAACCGGTACAAAAACCCAGCAATCGGCTCCCCAAAACCCACATTTGAACCAAAGGAACAGGGGACTAGTCGGCCCGTCGCTGGCAAACCGATACAAAAACCCGACAACCGGCTCCCCCAAAACCCACATTTGAACCAAAGGATCGGGGGACCAGCCGTCCCGTTGCAGGCAAACTGGTACAAAAACCTGGCAACCGGCTCCCCTAAACCCACATTTGAACCAATGGAATGGGGGACCAACCAACCCGCCGCCGGCAAACTGGTACAAAAACCCAACAACCGGCTCCCCAAAACCCACATTTGAACCAAAGGAACGGGGGACCAGCCGGCTCGCTGCTGGCAAACCGGTACAAAAACCTAGCAGCCGGCTCCCCCAAAACCCACATTTGAACCAAAGGAACGGGAAACCAGTCGGCCTGCCGCCGGCAAACCGATACAAAAATCTGGCAACCGGCTCCCAAACACCCCCAACTAAGTCCACATGCTCACCTTTGTGGGGTGGCTGGGTAGAACTGGCCGGTATCTGCCTGCCACGTAGTGACTGCCGGTTAGCTACCCAGAAAGGCAAGCCGAATCAATTAGAAGGATACGACAGGATTTAACCACTTAAATCTCGCAATCAATCAATCACGCAGACCGCGTAATTAAACCGAGATACACGTCGACTTCCATCTTTGGCTCCCCCAAAGAAGGAAGGCGAACCCTTATAAATTAAGGGGCCTCCCACCCCATTCAGCACACTTTGGACCCCTTGGAAAAGATGCCAGCCGGAAGTTCTGAAGGAGGAGAGCCGCTCGGAGCCCCAACGCCCTCTTGCTGCACAAGAGCGAGGACTTTCGATCCCCGCCGTTGACCCCCTACAGGTAAGCCCTTCCGTCCTCGTCGTTTTACGTACGTTTTAACAACGTTTTTCTTGAGCCCCGACCATGCTATACCTTTCCCATGCAAGGGAAAGGTCGGAGGACGGACCTGGGTACCATTCCTTCGGAAACACGTTCAAAGGTATCGGTAGCCACACTCTAGGCTAGGTGAATCCACTCGACATGGTCGAGTTCGATTCGATCGCGACCCTTCCGTTGGGTCCTTTTACGTGGAAACTCTGAGTTTCCCAGCTGGATTTTTGTGTTTTATCCGATTTCTGCATATTTTTCCCGGGAGGCGTAAGTCTACCGTCCCGATGCCCTAAAAAGGTTTCCAGGATGATGCCACTGGCATGCATCCTTGCCGATAGCCGCCGTTCAGGTGTACGAACACGTACAACCCAGCGGTTCCCATTTTCCCGGGAGGTGTAAGTTTACCCTCTCGATGCCTCGAAAAGGTTTCCGGGATGACGCCACAGGCAAGCATCCTTGCCGACGGCGGCCGTTCGGGTGTACGAACACGTACAACCCGACGGTTCCCATTTTCCCGGGAGGCGTAAGTCTACCCTCCCGATGCCCCAGAAAGGTTTCCGGGATGACGCCACCGACATGCATCCTTGTCGGTAGCAGTCGTTTGGACGTACGAACATGTCAACCCGACGGTTCCCGTTTTCCCAAGAGGTGTAAGTCTACCCTCCTGATGCCCCAGAAAGGTTTCCGGGATGACGCCACTGGCATGCATCTTTGCCGGCGGCGGCCATTCTGGCGTACGAACATGTACAACCCGACGGTTCTCGTTTTCCCGGGAAGTGTAAGTCTACCCTCTCGACGCCCTGGAAAGGTTTACGGGATGATGCCACTGGCATGCATCATTGTCGGTAGCAGTGTTGACCCCATGCTTAAACGAACATAGGGGGGGGGGCCCAGCCGGCCAGCTGCCGGAATGTCGATACAAAAATCCGACAGTCGACTCCCCAAAAACCCACAATTGCGCAAATGGTTTGGGGAACCAGCCGGCTCCCCAAAAACCCACATTTACGCAGATGATTCAGGTAACCAGCCATCCTGCCGCCGGCAAATCGATACAAAAACCCGGCAACTGGCTCCCTTAAAACCCACATTTGAATAGAAGGGTCGGGGAATCAGCCGACCTGCCGCGAGCAAACTGGTACAAAAACCTGACAGCCGGCTCCCCAAAAACCCCTACTTAGTCAAAAGGATCGGGGGACCAGCCGGCCCGCCGCCAGCAAACCGGTAGAAATATCCAGAAGCTGGCTCCCCAAAACCCCCAACTAAGCCAACTCCCCCAAACCCTTTTGTGAGGTAGCCGGGTAGAACTAACCAGCATCTGCCTGCCACGTAGCGGCTGCTAGTTAACTACCCAGAAAGGTAAGGTGAATCAATTAGAGAGATACGACGAGATTTAATCACTTAAATCTCGCAATCAATCAATCACACGGACTGCGTGATTGAACCAAGACATGCACCGCCTTCCATCTTCGGGTCCCCCCCCCAAAGAATGAAGGTAACCCCTTATAAAAAGAGGGCTCCCCCCTCCCATAATGGCAGGCTTTTCACCCCTTGGAGAAGACGCCGGCTGGAGGTTCTGAAGGAGAGGAGATGCTCGGAGGACGTACCTGGGTATCATTCCTTTGGAGACACATCCGAAGGTACCGGCAACTTCCCTCCAGGCCGGGTGAATCCACCCGACACGGTCGAGTTCGTTCGGTCGTGAACCTTCCGTCGGGTCCTTTTACGTGGAAACTCATAGTTTCCCAACAGCTTTTACACGTTTTATTCGATTTCTACCCATTTTTTCGAGAGGTGTAAGTCTACCCTCCCGATGCCCCGAAAAGATTTCCGGGATGATGCCATCGACATGCATCCTTGCCGGCGACGACTGTTTGGGTGTACGAACATGTAGAACTCGATGGTTCCCATTTTTTCGAGAGGAGCAAAGCTGCCCACCCGATGCCTTGAAGAGGCTTCCGGGATGAGGCCACCGGCATGCATCCGTGCCGGTCCTGGCCAAGCGGGGAACATGAACTCTTGTCCCCAATAGGAGAGGCGGCACGATACGCGGCAACTGATGTTTTTACATGGAAATCTGGCATTCCAGTCGGCCATCTTACCAGACCTTCGGCTCTTCAGCTGAACGGTCCATAATGGTGATCGCCGTATCCTTCTCTCTCTCGTTTATCATCAGACCCCATGCAAATCATCACATTGGTCGACCCTCACTTATTTTCACCGGAAGGGACAAGGTTATTCCTCCCGATGCCTTGGAAAGTTTTTCCAGGATGAGGCCATGTGTGGCCAGACTGACCATCATGGTTTTCCATTTTTAGAGCCAGAGAGAGGCCGGGAATGCTCGGGCTATCTGGGGGTGCCTAACACCTTCCCCAACAGTACCCTGAGCTCCATATCTAGTTCTCTCATGTTACACAATTTTACATGATTCCCGTGGTTTTATCGTTTCGATGGTGGAAGGACACTTTCCTATTTGGTTTTCCTTGTTTTCTACCAAAAAATAAGGTGGCGACTCCATTCAACGAGCCAGCCGCCCCACGTGGTGATGCGCTCACACAAACACCTTTCAATTCTCTGTACCTCAGCCCATCCGCCAGTGGGGCCGGTGGAAACCCATGGGCTTCCAGGTGATAGCCGGATGAAAGAGAGGGTACATATTTTTGGCGACTCTGCTGGAGAGACTCGCTGTGTTTTTATCGATTAAGTGGCTTAAACTCTTGCTCGTATGGCTCTTTTACAGTCAGATTTTTATTTTTCATGGTTTCCGGGCGACTCACGCCAGAACCCGCACCATCAACACGGGGCTTGACAACCCAATGAAGTCGTCACTACCGAGCTTGGCATCCCACACACAAGTGTGCCGGCAGCTACATCCTCAGTAGCCACCAACTTGGTAACCCGACCAAGTCTATAGAGGCTCGGCAATTAGACTGAGCATCTCCATCCGCACATGGGTTCCGAGCGACTCACGCCGGAACCCGCTCTTTTAACCCCCAGGCTTGGCATCGCACGCACAAGTACGTCGATAGCTACGTCCTCAGTAGCCTCCGACTCGGCAACCTGACCAAGTCGGCCAGGGCTTGACAACCCAATGAAGTCGTCACTACCGGGCTTGGCGTCCCACGCACAAGTACGCCAGCAGCTGCGTCCTCAGTAGCCACCGACTTGGCAATCTGACCAAGTCGGCCCCAACTTGGCAATCATAACAAGCGTCTCAGTCAGCACAAGGAACGTCTGAGAACCATCCAGTCACCGATACTCTCAGCTGGAAACTATCAACGCCCAGCAGGGCTACCGCACCATGGAGTTGGGACAGCTAGCCTATTCAGTTCAGGAAACACCCTCTATGAGCGGAGCACTGGCCAACATCACGGGGCAGAACTAGGGGCATTCTGCCCCTCCCCACCACACACACCTAGATAGGCGAATGTGACCAACTCGCCACTTCTTCTTGTGGGGTTTACTCGACTTCCACCTTCAAACCAACCGACTGCTGGCACTTCCACCAGGAAACTCGTTATCTCCTCCAGAAGACCTGCACCTCGGGTCAGAACTAGGGGCATTCTACCCCTCCATCCCATTTCATACACTCAGCAGTCGCCAAGGATGAAACTCAATGGGCCAGCTCCCCACGGTCATGAAAGATCAACTTGACCGGGGATGATAGCGGCCGCTGCCTTCAAACCAACCGGCCGTCGACTTCTTGGAGCGGCTCCCCCAAGGCCATGAAGGACGAACTCAACAGGGGATCAACGAGGCTCCCGCCTTCAAACAGGCCGGCTGCCGGTCTCCTGAACCGACTCCCCACGGCCCTGAACAACCAACTTTTCCTTTTGGGGGGTTTTACTCGGCTGCCGCGTATTGCCCAACCGGCCGCTGGCACTTCCACCAGGAAACCTGCTATCACCTCCAGAAGACTTGCACCTCGAGTCAGAACTAAGGGAATTCTGCCCCTCCATCCCGTTTCGTGCACTAAGCAATCGCCAATGGTGAGACTCAATGGGCCAGCTCCCCATGGTCATGAAAGATCAACTTGACCGGGATAATAGTGGCCGCCACCTCCAAACCAACCAGTCGCCGGCTTCTTGGACCAGCTCCCCCAAGGCCATGAAGGATGAACTCAACCGGGGATCAACGCGACTGCCAGCCTCCCGAACCGGCTACCCACGGCCCTGAACAACAAACTTTTCCTTTTCGGGGGTTTTTACTCAGCTTCCACGTACTACCCAACCGGCCACCGGCACTTCCACTAGGAAAACCGCTAGCTCCTCCAGAAGACCTACACCTCGGGGCAGAGTTAGGGGCATTCTACCCCTCGATCCCGTTTCGCCGATGGTAAGACTTGACAAGCCAGATCCTCACAAGCTGACCAGCTCCCCATGGCTGTACGTGGCAAGCACGTCGCGTACGCGACCAAGGCTCATCATGGCCACCGCCTTTAGATAGGCCGACCACCGATGTCTCAAATCGACACCCTGCCAGCTGACCGAGAGGCCAGCTCCCCGTGGCTGTATGTGACAAGCACGTCGCGTACGTGATCGGGGCTCATCATGGCCGCCGCCTTTAGATAGGCCGGCCACCGGTGTCTCAAACCGACACCCTGCCAGCTGACTGAGAGGCCAGCTCCCCGTGGCTGTACGTGACAAGCACATCATGTACCCAACTAGGGCTTATCATGGCCGCTGCCTTCAGACAGGCTGGCCACTAGTGTGTCACACTAACACCCTGCCAGCTGACCGAGAGGCCAGCTCCCCATGGCTGTACGTAACAAACACGTCATGTACCCAACTGGGGATTATCATGGCTCCCGCCTTCAGACAGGCCGGGTGTCGGCCTCCCGAACCGGCTCCCCACGACCCTGAACAACCAACTTTTCCTTCTGGGGGGGTTTTACTCAGCTTCCACGTACTACCCAACTGGCCACCGGCACTTCCAGTAGGAAAACTGCTAGCTCCTCCAGAAGACCTACACCTCGGGGCAGAGTTAGGGGCATTCTACCCCTCGGTCCCGTTTCGCCGATGGTAAGACTCGATAGGCCAAATCCTCACAAGCTGACCAGCTCCCCATGGCTGTACGTGGCAAGCATGTCGCGTACGCGACCGAGGCTCATCATGGCCGCCGCCTTCAGATAGGCCGACCATCGGTGTCTCAAACTGACACCCCGCCAGCTGACTAAGAGGCCAGCTCCCCGTGGCTGTACGTGACAAGCATGTCGCGTACGTGACCGGGGCTCATCATGGCCGCCGCCTTCAGATAGGCCGGCCACTGGTGTCTCAAACCGACACCCCGCCAGCTGACCGAGAGGCTAGCTCCCCGTGGCTGTACGTGACAAGCACATCATGTACCCAACCAGGGCTTATCATGGCCGCCGCCTTCAGACAGGCCGGCCACCGGTGTCTCACACCGACACCCTGTCAGTTGACCGAGAGGCCAGCTCCCCGTGGCTGTACGTAACAAACACGTCATGTACCCAATCGGGGATTATCACGGCCGCCACCTTCAGACAGGCCGACCACCAATGGGAGGATTCCGCCGTCTATTGGCAGTCCAATACCCGACTTTGTCGCGATTGACCAAGTATCCCCTTCTTTCAGGGCTTGGCAACCCATCAAAGTCCGCCAACACAACCAGGTGCCGAAACCTATTTGCCGAGACCCACTTCTCCCTTTTTCTCTTGTCCTACGGCTTGACATCCCAGCTAAGTCATCAACACAGGACTTGGCATCCCTTACGAAAGATCTGCCGGCAGTTGCGTCCTCAGCAGCGTTGGGCTTGGCATCCCGCTGAAAGTCGCTTCCACCCCCAAGTTCCGATGCCTACGTTTCCAGAACCCGCATGACTCTATCCGTCATCTCTACAACCCCAGAGAGAACTTGTGAGGAAGAATCAGCATAACTATGGGTAGAAGGACAGCTCTCGAATCTCTCCTCTCGACCCGTCTTTGTCGCCTAAGGGTCACTTCTGCTAGACAAGGGAACTACGTTTCCAAACTCACATGCGCGAATGTCCAATGATTGTCTTTTGACGTGAGGTGAGACACCTTCCATTCGCTTGTAGGTCCAAATAGCACGATTGGGTCGGAACAACTACCTTGCATGGACTCCATCATAGGCAGCCGCTTGAAAACCCTTTTACAAAGTCAACAAGACGAAACACAAGAAAGAGAGTCATCAGAGAGTGTCCCAACCTCTTCACACAACTCACCACATATGTTCATAGATAAGGGGAGGGAATAACACCCCTTCCCCACCTTTGGAAATTAATGTACAAACGAGTGTGCAGGAAACAAGCTAGCCAGGTAAATCAACCGGCTGCCGCTTAAGAGACCCGGCCACGCCACGGACCACAACCCACACGAGACGAGATGTCACGCGGAAAAAGATTAGGCCGTTGGGTAAATCAGCCGGTCGCCGCTCACCGGTCACGACTACCCAGGGACGGTCGACACCTCGACACATCCCACACTAGAACATTAACCATTCCGTGCAGGAACGACGGAGGCTTGCCCAAGCCCACCACCCAGCTCAAATAGCTGGGCACTAGTACCACAACCTGCACTAGACAAGACGTCACGTGGAGAAATGGATGGTTGCTGGGTAAATCAGCCGGTAGCCGCTCTTAAAACACGACGACCTAGATAGAGCAAACACTCGCGGAGCGAAGGAGTTGCAGCTGCACAATACCCGACTCGGAGTGCCAGAAGCTGCTACCTGTGATCCGGCTAAAACGCTGCATCGCACAAAGATAAGGAAGAAGCACAGGGTACATAAGGACAGTCCACGTCACTATCCCTCCAGCGCCCGACATTCCGACGCTCGGCCCTCTGATGCTCCCGATTGGCCTCTCAAGCCTCCATCCGCTCCAACATCTCAACCACCCGGCTAGCCAGTAAGTTTAAGGCGGCCTCCGGTTAGAAAATTGGAGGTGTAAGTCTGGCCTCTCCTTCTTAAGGCAACTTTCGGTTGAACAACCGGGAGTGTAAGTCCATCCCCGTCAAGGCATCTTCTGGTTAGGTGACCGGAAGTATAAGTCTGACCCCCATTTTTAAGGCAGCTTTCGGTTGAACAACCGGGAGTGTAAGTCCATCCCCGTCAAGGCATCTTCTGGTTAGGTGACCGGAAGTATAAGTCTGACCCCCTTTTTAAGGCGGCTTCCGGTTGAACAATTGGGAGTGTAAGTCCATCCCCGTCAAGGCATCTTCTGGTTAGGCGACCGGAAGTATAAGTTTGACCCCCATTTTTAAGGTGGCTTCCGATTGAAAAACCGGGAGTGTAAGTCCATCCCCGTCAAGGCATCTTCTAGTTAGGTGACCGGAAGTATAAGTTCGACCCGCATTTTTAAGGCGGCTTCCAGTTGAACAACTGGGAGTGTAAGTTCATCCCCGTCAAGGCATCTTCTAGTTAGGCGACCGGAAGTATAAGTCTGACCCATGTTTTTAAGGCAACTTCCGGTTGAACAACCGGGAGTGTAAGTGCATCCTCGATTAAGGCATCTTCTGGCCAAGCAACCTGAAGTATAAGTCCGACCCCACATTTTCACAGCTTCTCTTGGTTAGGTGACCGAGACTGTAAGCCCGACTCTATTTTATGACTAGTGATAGATGATTCATAAAGTGTGAAATCTGGCATGGCTTACCACTCACGCATGGAGGGTCATTCAACCCTAGGACGTCGATTTCCTTCCACTGAGGTCATACAACCTCGCCTAGGGAGGGGCATTCTATTGACCCCTATGCTTGAACCAAGGGTCGGGGGACCAACCGACCCGTCATTGGCAAACTGGTACAGAAACCTGGCAACCGGCTCCCCCAAAACCCACATTTGAACCAAAGGATTGGGGGACCAGCCGGCCCGCCGCCGGCAAATCGGTACAAAAACCCGGCAATCGGCTCCCCAAAACCCACATTTGAACCAAAGGAACGGGGGACCAGTCGGCCTGCCATCGTCAAATTGGTACTAAAACCTGACAGTCAGCTCCCCCAAAACCCACATTTGAACCAAAGGATCAGGGGACCACCTGGCCTGCTGTCGGCAAACCGGTACAAAAACCCAACAACTGGCTCCCCAAAACCCACATTTGAACCAAAGGAACAGGGGACCAACCGGCCCGCTGCCGACAAACCGGTACAAAAACCCAGCAACCGGCTCCCCTAAAACCCACATTTGAACCAAAGGAACGGGGGACCAGCCGACCCGCCACAGGCAAACTGGTTCAAAAATCCGGCAGCCGGCTCCCAAAAACCCCCAACTAAGCCCACATGCTCACCTTTGCGAGGTTTCTGGGTAGAACCGACCGGTATCCGCCTGCCATGTAGCGGCTCCCGGTTAGCTACCCAGAAAGGCAAGTCGAATCAACTAGAAGGATACGACGGGATTTAACCACTTAAATCTCACAATAAATCAATCACGCGGACCGCGTAATTAAATCGAGATACACGCCGGCTTCCATCTTTGGGTCCCCCAAAGAAAGAACGCGACCCCTTATAAAAGAAGGGGCCTCCTACCCCATTCAGCACGCATTGGACCCCTTGGAGAAGACGCCGGTGGGAAGTTCTAAAGGAGGAGAGCCGCTTGGAGCCCCAACGCCCTCTCGCCGCACTGCAGCAAGGACTTCCGATCCCCGCCAATGACTCCCTGCAGGTAAGCCCATCCGTCCTCGTCGTTTTACGTACGTTTTAATGACGTTTTTCTCGAGCCCCGACCATGCTATACCTTTCCCATGCAAGGGAAATGTCGGAGGATGAACCCAGGTATCATTCCTTCGGAAACACATCCGAAGGTATCGGCAGCCACCCTCCAGGCCGGGTGAACCCACCTGGCACGATCGAGTTCAGTTTGGTTGCGACCCTTCCGTCGGGTCCTTTTACGTGGAAACTATGAGTTTCCCAGCGGGTTTTATGCGTTTTATCCGATTTCCGCATGTTTTTCCCGGGAGGCGTAAGTCTACCGTCCCGATGCCCCGGAAAGGTTTCCGGGATGACGCCACCGGCATGCATCCTTGCCGACGGTGGCCATTCGGGTGTACAAACACGTACAAACCGGCGGTTCCCGTTTTCCCGGGAGGCGTAAGTCTACCCTCCCGATGCACCAGAAAGTTTCTCAGGATGACGCCACTGGCATGCATCCTTGCTGGCGACGGCCATTCGGGTGTACGAACATGTACAACTTAGCAGTTCCCGTTTTCCCGGGAGGCGTAAGTCTACCCTCCCGATGCCTCGGAAAGGTTTCTAGGATGACGCAACCAGAATGCATCCTTGCCGGCGGCAGCCGTTCGGGTGTACAAACACATACAACCCGGCGGTTCCCGTTTTCCCGTTTTCCCATTTTCCCGGGAGGTGTAAGTCTACCCTCCTGATGCCTCAGAAAGTTTTCCAGGATGACACCACCAGCATGCATCCTTGCTGGCGGCGACCGTATAGGTGTACGAACATGTACAACCCAGAGGTTTCCATTTTCCCGAGTGGCATAAGTCTACCCTCTCAATGTCCCGGAAAGGTTTCCAGGATGACGCCACTAGAATGCATCCTTGCCAGCGGTAGCCGTTCGGGCGTACGAACATGTACAACTCGGTGGTTCCCGTTTTCCTGGGAGGTGTAAGTCTACCCTCACGACGCCCCGGAAAGGTTTCCGCGATGACGCCACCGACATGCATCCTTGTCGACGGTGGCCGTTCGGGCGTACGAACGTGTACAACCCAACGGTTCCCATTTTCCTGGGAGGTGTAAGTCTACCTTCCCGACGCCTCGGAAAGGTTTCTGGGATGACGCCATCGGCATGCATCCTTGCCGGCAGGTGTTGACCTCATGCTTAAACGTACTTAAGGGGGGGCCAACCAGCCAGTCGCCGGCATGCCGGTACAAAAATCCGGCAGCCGCCCCCCAAAAACCCACATTTGTGCAGATGGTTCGGGGAACCAGCTAGCCCACCGTAGGTAAACCGGTACAAAGACCCGACAGCCGGCTCCCCAAAAACCCACATTTGCAAAGATGGTTTGGGGAACAAGCCGGCTTGCCGCCAGCAAACCGGTACAAAAAGTCGACAACCGGCTCCCCTAAAACCCACATTTGAACAGAAGGGTCGGGGAATTAGTCGACCTGCCGCCATCAAACCGGTACAAAAACCTGACAGCCGGCTCCCCAAAAACCCCTACTTAGTCAGAAGGATCAGGGGACCAGCCGGCCCGCCGCCAGCAAACCGGTACAAAAATTCGAAAGCTGGCTCCCAAAAATCCCCAACTAAGCCAACATACTCCCGTTTCGTGAAGTAACCGGGTAGAACTAACCAGCATCTGCCTACCACGTAGCGGTTGCCAGTTAACTACCCAGAAAGGTAAGGCAAATCAATTAGAGAGATACGACGAGATTTAATCACTTAAATCTCACAATCAATCAATCACGCGGACCGCGTGATTGAACCAAGACATGCACCGCCTTCCATCTTCAGGTCCCCCCCCCCAAAGAAGGAAGGTAACCCCTTATAAAAAGAGGGCTCCCCCGTCCCATAACGATAGGCTTTTCACCTGTTGGAGAAGACACCGGCTAGAGGTTCTGAAGGAGAGGAGACGCTCGGAGCCTCGACACCCTCTCGCCGCACTGGAGCGAGGACTTCCGATCACCATCGATGACTCCCTACAGGTAAGCCCTTCCTCCCTCACCGTTTTACATATGGAATAAACGTTTTTCTCGAGCCCCGACCATGCTAGGTCTTTCCCATGCAAGGGAAAGGTCGGTGGATGTATCCGGGTATCATTCCTTCGGAGACACGTCCGAAGGTACCGGCAACTTCCCTGCAGGCTAGGTGAATCCACCCAGCACGGTCGAGTTCGTTCGATCGCAACCCTTCCGTCGGGTCCTTTTACATGGAAACTCGTAGTTTCCCAACGGATTTTACACGTTTTATTCGATTTTCGCCTGTTTTTTCGGGAGGTGTAAGTCTACCCTCCCGATGCCCTGGAAAGATTTCCAGGATGACGCCACCGGCATGCATCCTTGCCGGCGATGGCCATTCGAGTGTACGAACATGTACAACTTGACGGTTCCCATTTTTCTGGGAGGAGCAAAGCTGCCCTCCCGATGCCCCGAAGAGGCTTCCAGGATGAGGCCACTGGCATGCATCCGTGTCGGTCCTAGCCAAGCGGGGAACACGAACTCTTGTCCCCAATAGGAGAGGCGGCATGATACGCGAAAATTGGTGTTTTTACCTAGAAATCTGACGTTCCAGTCGGCCATCTTACCAGACCTTCAGCTCTTCAGCCGAACGGTCCGTAATGGTGACCGCCGTATCCTTCTCTCTCCCATTTATCATTGGACCCCATGCGAATCATTGCATTGGTCGACCCTCACTTGTTTTCACCGAAAGGGACAAGGTTATTCCTCCCGATGCCCTGGAAAGTTTTTCCAGGATGAGGCCATGTGTGGCCGGACTGACTGTCGTGGTTTTCCATTTTTAGAGCCGGAGAGAGGCCGGGAATGCTTGGGCTGTCTAGGGGTGCCTAACACCTTCCCCAACAGTACCCTGAGCCCCGTATTCAGTTCTCTCATGTTACACAATTTTACGTGATTCCCATGGTTTTATCATTTCGATGGTGGAAGGACACTTTCCCATCCGGTTTTCCTTGTTTTTTACCCAAAAATCAGGTGGCAACTCCGTTCAATGAGCCATCCACCCCACGTGGTGATGCGCTCACATAAACACCTTTCAATTCTCTGTACCTCGGCCCATCCGCTGGCGGGGCCGATGGAAACCCATGGGCTTCCAGGTGATAGCCGAATGAAAGAGAAGGTACACTACCATATTCAAGCTATAAATTATTATCAATGGGAACATTTGTTGGTTTGTTGCCTAATAGTCCCATTTCTTCAATACGCTCTAGAACATTCTTCCATTGGGATATATTTATCCCAACGTTTGAAGAGGCGACCTCTAAGCCTAGAAAGTATCTTAATTTCCCTAGATCCTTCACGGCAAACTTTGTTCCAAGAACATTTTTAATCCTAGAAATTTCTTTATCATTTTTTCCTATAATGAGGATATCATTGTTCCGCTTTTACACAACACTTGTAATTCAATTCTTGTAAAAATTATGTGTGCGAAATATTTTAATTTCACCATAAGTGCACAGGTTCAGATATAGTTAGTGTGCAAATATGGGTTTGTCCACATGGATTGGTTTTGTTTGGTGTTTCGCTAAATTGATGTATTCAATTAATGAAACAAGTGATTAAATATCTTTTAAGCAATGTTACAGTTGCTCTGTTCCAATTAACCGCTAGGATGCTCTTTAGCTACCTATTATTGCATTGTACTTTCTAGATAATTTTTCAGTAACTTTAATTTATTCACCACTTGAAATATTTCAATTTTAAAAGTAGTCTTTTAGTAAATAATTTGAATTGTGCATTGAAAGACTCTATCCAATAAGTTTTTACTTCCAAATATTTAATTCTTCTTAAGTTTTAATATTATACACTCCAGTTTGCATAAAATTTATCGTTTTGTATAGAAAAAGCACTTAACCCTTGAGGTAGCTCGTGGGTAAATGTCTTTGCCCTCGAGCTTACTCGATGGTTGTGCAAAATTGTGAGTTTTAGAAGTAAAAATAGTATGATTTGAATTAGCTGAAACTTCTAAGAGTTGAATATTTATATTTTTGGTCTTTTTAGATATTTTAAAACACAACAAACACACAATGCATGAAACACATTACAGTATAAATAACTTGTAAAATAAAAGTGCAACATTCAACATCACAGTATACCTAAAAACAATATCTAATTATCATAACCAAGTTGATAAAGTGGGTGTTTGTAGATTCGAGTATAAGTATAAGGGTAAAGTAAAAATAAAGAAAATGAAAATGGAAAGAATACCTAATGCTTCACTATAATTTCTTCCTTCGAAACTTGCTCAGGTTTGAAACTTCTCTTTGTCTTTACTTCCGGTCCACCAGGTTGTCAATCTAGCAGGCCTTCCTTTTGACCTTGTAGTGAGATTTTGGATGTCACTTCGCAATTACACCAAGGAACAGAGGTGGAAGTAGCCGACACTAAGAGTCTCTCCTTCAAGGATATGCTCAGGTTGAGAAAAGAATAACAAATACACTACGCGAATGGTTGTAGAAGAGGAGGTCGTCAATCTCCTCTTAGAAGAAATGAATGGGTGGAAAATTGAAGATGGAGAAGATGAAAAATGCTCTGTAAATAGCGGATGGAGGAAGAAGGGGGGGGTTAATTTTATGGCTACGAGACTATTTTATAGCTGGGAGGAATGGCAGTTCACGAGCTAGCAGTTAATAAGGGCATGGTGCACATCTGGTTGTGGGAGATCATTCCATGCAAGCCACTTCTTTAACCTGTCAGTCCATGTTCTCCATGGTTAAGCTTCAGCTAAGTTAAATTCCTCAATTCTGCTCTTCTACACATTTCCTTGCAATTGCTCATCGAATTCTCCTACATATACTTAATAATACCTTTAGTGAAACACATCATGTTACAGGAAAAATAATTCATAACATTTAAACCATAACTATGTTTGCAATTGCTATTACATTAATGAAATTCATCGCATAGAACAAAGAGGGTACATGCTCGAGGGTAATCTAGTTTACTCTTGCATAAGTTCGTGGGTAAACAACTTAACCCTTGGCCTTTGCACTTAGACATAAATCATGATTTTTTTCTATGGATTAATCACTTTATAAGCAACCTAAAGAGTCAATTGTTAATTATTAATTCCTTTCTCAATAGGTAATCAACACAAACATAATTAACGACTCAAATCTTAATTCATGCATCATTAAAGTGAAAAAATATGCATAATGCTCAAAAGTATAGTTAACCTTGCAATCATCATAATCCAATGCAAAATGCAATTAAAACTCATTAAAACACATGAATTAATATCAATAAAATACACACTTTTGAGTCTGAAGAATCATCAACATAAATTAAGACTATGACATGAGTTTTGTGTCTTTTAATTGTAAATAGGGAGTAATCAACTATACTTTGGGTGTAATCGACATCTAGAAGGGCTTTAGTTAAGGTGTTGAA
>JAMKPZ010000563.1:0-79546 GCA_024699675.1 Amphibolis antarctica | reverse complement strand
TGTTTATAATTCAATATTCCTAAATTCGGAGGCAATTCGCAAGAAACAAAAGAAGAAGAATTCTAAATAAACTTAATTATATTGAATTTAAGATAATTCCTACAAATAATCAATTACAATCACTTCAGCATCTCAGGAGGAAATGTTATACATAAGGGAATAATAAAGAACATTGCAAAGTCAAACTTGTAAAAAACACTGTGGAGAAAACGTTCCACTTCGATTCTTGGGAGGTGCAAAATTGTTCTTTGCTCCGCATTCATTTCCACTCGATGATCGGCACAACAAAACATACAAACACATTGGCAAGATAGCAAGCATTATCAATCGCATTTAGCATGCGTGAAGATCAAAACAATAACTGATAGCATGAGCATGAATGATGCATAAAAGTGAAAAATCTGCATGATATCAAGTCTGATTCGAGAAACATAAATCAAGATTCAGCATATTATAAAGAAAACATGATCATCGCATGCATTCATGTGTTTTACTTCATAATAAACGATGTTGCTAAAAAGAAGATTATACGCTATTGGTTTACAGCCTATTGCTTGCGATCTTCAGCTTACTGCTTACTTGAACAATCGTCATGAGATGTCGACAAGTCAAGTCCACTTCTAGAGGAGCAACGCTAATGAACCTCTTGATGAATAGGAGAATGCACAATGTCGGAACTCGACAGATGCCAGAAGTTAGAGCAATCGTTGCCAGGAAGCACTAGTCTGAAATCTCCAGTTGAATCGAGGTACCTTCTGACTTTGCGAACACACTTCTATTTATAATCGATAACTAACTAACTACTGCCACACGTCGACACTCGATTGGACGACAAGAACCATGTGGTAGCAAAAGAAAGTCAACTATGATAACAGGACTAACACTCAAAAGGAGTTTTGCGCTCGAGGACGTGAAGGATACGACAAACTTTCAAAAGTCTGAAGAATTGCATGAGGAGAGAGGAGGTAAAGAAGTCTGCAAGAGAGATGCAACAAGCTATAGGGGATCCAAAGAAAAGAAAGACAAAAAACAGACTTCTCAACATTCATAAACATCCTTTTTTTCCTAACTTTTTATATTTTTTGGTTCCTAACTTTTCTATCTTTCTTGACTTTCATTTCACAATGTTCTGTCATACACAAATAGATCTTTAGTCTAAATAATAGTAATATTAAAGTTTGGGGCTCATTTGTTGATTGTTTAGAGACATTATCATTCAATTATGTAAAAAAAAAACACCGGCTGCTTAGAAAGACAAAAAATAGATCCATGTTCACAAGCCAATTCGATAAAATCGGTCTGGAAAATTCAAGTTCAAGATCCCTAGTCCCCAGATAGGTCCTTTTTTTTATACCTATTTAATTGACAACCCATTTGTTGGATGTTCAAGTGTAGGAGATCAATAACATGCTTTTTTTATTGTCGGCGATGAGATCAAATCAAATCTAAACACAAATACTTACATTATAAAAATGAATGTCCTTTTCTGTTTTGGAGCCCCACTGCACGTAGCGCTGATATAAACAGGAGGAAAAGATTCAAACGATCACAGCACTGCTAGACCGTAGGCCTTGCAGGTTCAATTCCAGCCTATACTCCCTCCACTTGTAAGGTGATATTTTCCAAGATATGCTGTCGCCCCTAAATGATTCAGATAAAGTCAAGCAAGCACTAGCTGCAATTTGGACATAAAAGTTCAAGAAAGAATGATTGAAATAGACAACCAATTACAAAATAAAAGGAAAACCGAGATGGTACAAGTGCAATTTGGAAATGAAAGTTCAATAAAGGAATATTGAAATTCTAACTCTTAATAAGCTGACTTGGTTTACTAAATGTAGCCAACTCGTGTATTGCACTCCAAAAAATATTGAAATATAAAAAACTAAAAATCTACAAAAAAAATCATGAAAAAACTAAAAACCTACAAAACATTCACAAAAAAACTAAAAACCTACAAAACATTCATGAAAAAACTAAAAACCTAAAAAAAATCATGAGAAACATAAAAACCTACAAAAAAAATCACCAAAAAAACAATAACCTACAAAAAAAAAAATCTCAGATATGTATCGTAAGAAGCTCCCATGGCGGGAGAGGGCAGTGAGATGGGCAACAAGCACGACGTGTGCGCAAACAGGGCAGCGAGATAGGCGCACGCCGCAAGCACGACACACGTGTGGACAGGGCACCGAAACAAGCATGCGTCGAGAGGGCGGCGAGATGGGCATGCGCGAAGAGGGCGGTGAGACGGGTGCATGCGGAGAGATGGCGAGGGAAGGTTTTCGTGGAGAGACGAGCACCCACGGAAAAGGTGGTCGCGCAGGAAGAAATGGCAAATGTAGGTTTTATCCCACCAATGCCATTTGCAACGGCTTTTAAAAGCTGTCGCAAATAATAGTCATTTGTGACGGCTAAAATATTTTGGCCGTCACAAACACTTTCTTCCATCTTGTTAAAGTTTCTCGTGACGTTTGTTTGCAACGGCCTTTAAAAGCTGTCGCAATTGATACTATTTGTGATGGTCAAAATAATATGGCCGTCACAAATAGGTAATTTTCCTGTAGTGCAAACACTGGTTGTAACTTGATTTTAGTGTTTAATATAGGGCTCAAACATTTTTACTTGGGGGTGGATGTAATCATTAGGATGAATTACCTATAAATTTCTATGTGTTTTTATTTTTGCATCATTTTTGTCATTCTCACATTATTTCTTTTGTATTTCATTTGAAATTCATATAAAAGTTATAAAAAATTTAAAAATCAATATTCACCCCCCTTTAGTGGCCAAAATTGATCTTAACACTAAAGAGTTATGATAGAATGAAGAAGAATGAATGAAGAAAATGAAGTATGAAGACTATCATCCGCTCTTACGAAGAAGTAAAGAATGAAGAAAGAAGATAGAATAAAGAGTAAAGATACAAAAAGATATGTATGGAGCACTCATTCAAAAGGTTTGGACACTAGCATAGGACACTCATCTAGATCATAAGTCCACATCTAATAAAATCTCACACAAACCAAAATGGTGTAACAAAATGCGCTATTGTTACAATGTTTTGTACTGGAATTTAAGGGCCTAAACTTTAGAAAATCGTTATAACAATAAGCCCTCTTGTTATAACATTTTCTGTATTCTTAGAAAAATCCTTAAAAAACCTTGAAGAATTCATAAAAAATCCATAATTGATATTGTACCATTAGTGTGATTTTCACATCGGCGAAGCATTTTAGTTGATTTAAATTTGTTATAAAAATAAAAAAAATCGTTATAACATTTATGTTTCTTATACAATATTTAGGAATAATTCCATAGAAAATTCATAAAAATCATTTACTATCTATTTCACCGTAGGATTCTAGCTAATCCATCTAACATCCAGCTAACTTGGATTTTCACTTAGGTACTTAGGAAAATCATTATAACGAATTTTCAATTTGTTATATTGAACATTCTTCCCAAAATGCATGAATTAGAGCTTATGTAAATCGTTATAACAACTTGAGAACCGTTATAACAAACTTTCATTACGAAACTTAGGAAACCATTTTTGTAGAATTTTGTTATACCAATGAGTCCTAACGGTATAACTTTCAAAACATGGATCAGAATAATGAATGTTATAATGATCAAAATAGTTATTTTAGAAAAAATGACCATTAGTGAAAATGTTATAATATTTTTCCAAAACGTTATAATGTTTTGAAAAAATGTTATAATGATTTTCTCTTAAAAACTAGTCATTAATCGCATTTAGAGTTTATAAATAAAGGTGATTAACAACATGATTAGGTAACCCTTTTACATGCACTTTGCACATAAAAACACTCAAGCACTCAATGCTCATCAAGTTCACA
Organism: Amphibolis antarctica; assembly: GCA_024699675.1. Classification (NCBI taxonomy): domain Eukaryota; kingdom Viridiplantae; phylum Streptophyta; class Magnoliopsida; order Alismatales; family Cymodoceaceae; genus Amphibolis; species Amphibolis antarctica. The sequence goes on along the minus strand of JAMKPZ010000563.1, from coordinate 75,683 downwards.
CTAAAGCTCATTACAAATCTTTTCGAAGGCTCTTGAAGCTACAAGCTCTATTATCCTCTCTACAAATTAAAGCATCACTTAAGGTGATTAGTTGTGTTGTGGTGTTGTAAATAGGTAGTCATTTTGGTTTGTTGGTTTTACTTAAAACACAAGAGGTTCACTCTTGTGGATTAGAGTGGTGGGTTGAAGAGTTCGAACTATAAACTCTTGCGAGTTATAGAGTTTTACTTAAACTTTTAGTTGTTAGTTGATGATTTCCACCTCAAAGTCCTATTGTATGTTGGTTGGGTGTTTGACTTAAAATACTCATCTATAATTATTTTTTTATAATAATTAGATTAGACTCAAATTTTAAAAACTTAATTAGGCCAAGGTGAACTTAGTTAATTGGTGAACCACCTTAAAAATTGTTAATATTTTTTAATTTCTGCATCATTTAGATTAATCACGTTAAATAACTTAAAAACCAATATACTCCCTCTTTAGTGGTCGATCTTGATCTTTTCAAGTTGGTTCGTTTTTGTTGATTTAATAATTACAAAAATCATGACTAGTAGACCTATTGATGAATAGAGTTAACCACCCTCCTTTCTTTGACGGTAACAACTTTGATTATTGGAAGTATAAGATGTTGGTTTTCCTCGAATCAATGAATGTTAATTTGTGAAATGTGGTTGTAAATGGGATTAACCTTCTTTCAACTCCTTTTGAGGCTTAGACAGATATCCGAAAGAAGCCAATACAATTGAACGTAAAGGGATTAAACACTTTATTTTATGCATTATCATATTTTACACAGCTAATGAAGTTTGAAAACTTTTAAAAGTTACACATGAAGACACCTTACAGGGTTACACATGATTGCTCAATTTGATCGTACAGTATAGTATTGTTAGTGTAGGTAAGAGTCAATAAATTAGGGATTCGGACCGATCGTGCGATTCGATTGTGTAGTACAGTCGTTGGAAAATCGTACCCCACTCTAGTCGGTAGACCGATTGAATGATGCACTGAACTTGCCTATTAAATAATACAAAATAAAAGAATTATTAAAAAATTAAAAGATTTTTTATTTCTTTGTTTAGTTGCATTTGATATATTTGCTTGTTTGGTAATTTTTTTAGGTGTTGTTCAAGTCGTTACGGGTACACCTTTCAACTTAAACTTTAATCAAAGTATGCTTGAGTATTTTATTACATTGAAAATTTAGGCGTGGGGTGTAGCTTGTCAGCTTGAGTTTTTCTAGTTTTGAGTTTTTTTCGTTAGTCTGTGTTTTTTGGCTTGTTATTATTATTTTTATATGTTCTTTTTAGTTTTGTATTGCTTATATGTAAAGATGTTACCGTGTTGACGGTACGACTTAATTTTTTTGTGGTCTAACATTATTTATGTCATATCTTATATAATTTTTTTAAACTCATGGTTTGATTGGATCGTACTAGTTAACATTATTTATGTCAATCATATTGAACTGTGTCGAGATGTATCAAATCATGTTGACCTAATTTTATTTTATATTTTATTAAATAATTAAATAATTAATATAATATTAGTATTATATATTTATATAATTATAATAAGTTTAATATGAATCATCAATTTCAAACCATTAATCCACATACAATTTATACAACTTAAAAAAATATATCAATATGTTTATGAAAAAATTACAAATGTTATTTTTATACAAAATGTACAAATTTGACATACAAATAATTAAAAAATTTAAAAAATTACATTACATAGATAATAATTAATTAACATAAAATTACATTTACATTATTATAATTTGAGAAAAAAATGAAAATTTACATTTACAAATTAAAATTATCAAAAAATTCTTCCATCAAACTATTTATTCTTTTTTTACGAAATCGAGCAAATTCACAATCTTTGATACACATCAAGACTTCTAGTATATCCCTTTTTAATCTTAATCTTTTATCATCAAACATACTTTACTAATACTGAAAACTTACTCATATGTTACTGAAAATACTAAAATTATTAATAAATCTCTTGCCATATATGATAAAATTAAAAAATCAAAGTTCATTTTTTTCATCAATCTATCACATCAAAAAAATTCATATTTAGATATTTATTCTATAGATATTGATGATTAATGATGTTAAAAGAATTTATTTCACTCCTACAAATTATAGTACGTGAAAAATGACTTGAATCGTGCCATCCAAATTCATGCCGTATTGTATTACACAATTATGCCATGTTGTATCGATGTAAGTCTTAAAAGTCAACCCAAGCATGTCTTACTAATTTCTGTTGTACTGACATGATTTGACCCAACTCAATTGACACCCCTACTTATATGACTTTTGTCATCTAAAGTAGATAGTTGTGCTGGCATGCATGTGAAATTATTATTTTCATAGGCTTTATTTTATCCTCAAAAGTGAAAGATATCATTTTAAGCATTTGAGAGGAGTTTGTGTATGTCAGAAATCTTAAAGAAAGAAAATTTTAAAAATATTTTCAAATTTGTGTATTTTGAAAAATTTTAAAATATTTCAACATAAGTATAATTTTTTTCTACTATTTTTAATCTGTTGAGTCCGTAAAAATTTATTCACAATATACATTCATAACTTCATATATTTTGCCAAACCTTTTCTAACTATTGTTATATTCGTAGATACAAGAAAAATATGAAATTATATTTGAAATGTTAAAATATAAAAAATTATAAATTTTTAAAATTAATTTTCTAAAATTTTTACAACATATACAAATAATTCTAATTTTTTTTTATTTTTAAGTTTTTTTTTTAAATTTTTATTTCTTATATTTATGATAAGTTGTCAAAACCATTCAAATTCCGAGTGGAGTGGATTCTTGGTTCTGCTTAGGATCCGGTTACGGATCCGACAAGGAGATATCATCAATTCGAAAATCCTTGAATCCATGATGTTCGCGGAGCTTCCCCGTTTTCCACACCAATGGATTCTTCCTCCTCCGGTGCACCACAGTCGTCGTCGACGCCACCTCAATTCGCCTCGCCGTCCTACTTTCCCCTCCCTCTCCACCTTCAGAACGCTGCCGCCACTCCCACATCCCAGCAACAAGTTCCCAGCCCTTATTTTCCTTCGCAAACGCCGATTGCTCCTCCTGTTAGGGTCCCTTCCGTGCCGCAGGCTTACCAGTTTCCTGTCACTGCAGCAGCAACTCCTACCGTTAGTGGGGTTTATGGTCTGCCTCAGTACCAGCAGGTAGGCCGGAGGGTTTTTGATTTCTTCAATTATTTGTTATCCTTTTTTGTTTGTATTGTCCCTTATTCAGTAGAAAAAGTGTCGATAATGGTAATTGACGCTATAATTTGCAATGGAATGATGGGAAGTATCAATGGCTGTGCATCATATTGAATTCTGGTTTCATGGGATTTGTTTGTTTCATTTTGTAAGGATCTTGTTGGTTTCCTGTGAGTAGATATCGGGAACTCTCTAAGTTTCTGTGTTTTGTGGCGAAAGAAAAATAGGATTTTTTGTGTCGTCTCTTTGTGAGAAAATTTAAAGATTACAGGATCTCACGCACATGAGTTTTTTGAATGTTTTAATTAATGATTGTTCTCTGTGACTTCCTTGATCACGAGTCAGCGATCCAAATTCAGAATGGGTTAATAACTTCCATCATAGTGACTGAATGATCCAAGTTCAGAATTTTCTAAATCATTCCTAACCAATAAAACATCTTCTCCAACGTTCATGGGCTCTGTAACCACAGGATCTCTTGTACAATCCTATATGTGGTTGTATCATTTGATCGAGCACTTAAGAAGTTCATTTGGTAAGGTAAACCTTACATAGTTTCAAAATCCAGAGCCCTACTTGTGAATTTTCATCATGTCAAATAATTTTTCTGGTGAGCTTATAGATATAATGTAATTATGGATGTGTTTAGACCGAGTAATTGCTTTTTATCTAAATGAATGGTTATTTCTGTACTTTTTCATGATTAAACCTTGACAAAATTCAGTGGATGTGCTTGCATAGGCACAGCAATTGTTTCAAAGGGATGCACAGACCATTACTCCAGAAGCATTGGAAAGTGTAAAAGCCGCACTTGCAAGCAGTGAGAAAGAGCATAAAGCAGAGACTAAAAAGAAAGCAATACCTCGTAAGGCTGCAGGTCAAAGTTGGGAAGATGCGACATTGGCAGACTGGCCTGAGAGTAGGTTTTTGACTTTCATTACTGTTTTAATTATCATGTTTGATTGTAGGATAAATAAACTAATTTATTTAGTAGTAGTATGTTTTGGTTGGAAATAGTCCGTACCCATCTATGATGATATATGAAGCATTGCCAGTTTAAAACATAAATTATTTCCTATTATTAGATCCTCTCATCATTTATTAACCACACCTGATCTCTGATACAGAATCCCCATTGTCAAAAAAGCGAAACCCCATTTATAGGATCAAAACTTTTTTGATGTTATTGCAATCTGATTTCTCTTTCTTAAAGAAGTTCCCAAGAATGCTCACTAATTGTTTGCTTACTTCATTGAATTTTCAGAGAATAAGAATTGGAAATATTTCTCTTTTGGCCACTGACTTCCATTAGCTATATTTTGTTGCTCTTTTAAGATAAAATTTATGCAAAAAATCATCTCAAACAGTAGCTGTTATGCACACATACCTAGACAACATTTTGATAAATCATTAGTGAACATGCTTAAGTTTGATAACTTGGAGACTGTATGTCAGTGCATATACCAAAGTTGAGATCATAACCCAATTTTTTAAAAATGGAGAATGAATATTATATGAACTGAAGACAAAAACACTTATTTTAAGTGGGAAATTATACAGGGCTTTGAAAAAGGGTATAAATGCATTTAATGTCAATGCAAGTATCTAAATAATGAAATAATGTCAATAACAAAAAGCAAATGACTCAGCAAGCAATGTTCTAACATCATTTTTCTTGTGGGTTATTAGGCAAACAAGTTTTCTGTTAATTATTCCATTTTTTATGTTTTCATCCTTTTTCCCACTTTTCACTAGAAAAAACTTCGGTTTAAATGGAAAAGGTGTAAAATTTATTTTTTAACAGTTTTTGTATGTTTTTTTTAAAACATAATTTTGATGACCAAAAACATTTAAACAGTTTTTTTTTTTCCATTTAAGCATTAAACATCTTCAGAATTAAAAGTAAGAAACAAACATTTAGTAAATCTTTTCCTTGTTCAGTTCTCCATGAAGGTTTAGTCTAACGATGTCGCATTGCATGCCAAGAGACAAGAGTATCCATCTAGGTTGTTATAGCTATTTCCTAAGATAGCATGTAGTATTTTCTGAAGAAAACTACCCTTGAATTTCTTTCTTGATCTTTAAATTTGAAATTGATTTTTCCTTCATTTTTCTTTTTCTTTTATCTCCATTGTATTGATGTGTGTGTGTGAATATGACAAGCATGTCTCATTTAATTTTTCTAGTAATATGAACACATCAGCATATCTATGTATATGTTTCATCTTATTTAAGACTATTAATACCAAATAACCACTTGGTCCACTTTATAAGTTGCTAAACTCAACATGCTACTTTATATGGTCATAATTAGATATTGGTTTTATATTCATGTGATTCATTTATTTAGCATCACCCTCAACCTAGATGCACTATTTCATGTTCAGTAGTAGTTGTAATTTTTGGTCCATTAATTATCATTTAGTAATGTTAGTGATATTATGTTATATATTGTATCTAGGTATATGAATCCTATAAGCAGTATATTTCCCATATAAACCCTTGTAATCTACTTAGTGAAATTAATCCTCTCTTTTCTAACAACACTTGGTACCAAAGTCTAGGGTCTAACCCTATGTCTTTGTCACTATCATTTCTTCCCACCCACCCACCTTATCATTGTTGAAGTTGCTAGAATCATGCAGGTCTCCTTGTCTTGCATTGAGGTGTTGTTGCATGAGTATAGTACATGAGAATTTTAGGAACAAGAGAGGAACATTATTGTATTGAAACTCAAGTATAGTACATGAGATACAACACACAAATTTAAACGCACTAGCTTGTTAGCCTTTAGACCATTGAACTTCCAGAGTCAAGTTGTTCTTCTATCTACCTTACTAAACTCTCTTTAACTTTGCTGGCCTTTAAACTACTATACTTAGCATAGGTTCAAACCTTTTTGAATGATGAAATACAACATCCCTTTTTATAACAATATGGGTCACCATACGTCAGGCCTAATGCTTACAAACTACTCGTGAACGTTGTAGAGAATATCTTACAAAATCAACTTTGGTGAACTCACATTTTATGGGAACCCACTTCCGTAAACCCATGAATAACCTTCATAAACAAGACTCTTGCACATACTCATGCTTTATGAGGAACTCATTTGTAAAAATGTCACACGAATAGGTCCTCATGACCTTACACTTACAAGATTGACATCCGTAAAAGTCTCATACAAATAGGTCTTCCTTGTGACCTACATTTTTTGTGTGTTTGACGTTGAAACATTTATAGCGTTCTTTACAACTTTGATATAGAATTGGTTAAATGCCCTTCTTAAATCTTTTGATAATTTGCCACTTGGCCTACACACAAGAGATCTTCGATCACATTGCCTTATCACGTTAAATCCATCTCCTTGAATGATTTGTCACGTTACTCTATTGAAAACTCACTATTTATAGGTTTTGATGATGTCAAATTGATGAAGACTTGAAAAGCATGAAGACTTAAAGTATGAAAATTAAAACCTAGTGTTAGGATTGAAATCAGCCATGAGAGGGGGAGTGAATAGTATTTTTTAACTTAATATGCAATTAACAATCCAAATAATAAAGTACACAAGACAATTTTTAGGTGGTTTACCAAATGGTTACGCCCACCCCTAATCTATCTAAGCTTGAACCTATATTAATTGCTATAATAACAAATTATGAATGGTGCTTAAGGTTAAACACTAAACCAACACAACTTAAAGTTTATGGTCAAAGTCCATAACAAATAGAAACAAGAGTTTTAGATCGAATTCCTCAATTAACACAATCAAGAGTTTATGGTCTAACTCCCTAACCAATACTCATTGAGAGTTTGATGTCGAACTCTCCAACCTACAAGAGTTTAAGGTAAAACTCTTCAACCAACCGCTCCAATAACAGGAGTGCACCACTTATGTTTTTGGTAGAATACAAGCAAAACCAACCATACGAATTTTACAACCCTTTTTGCAACACAATTACAAACAAAATCACCTTGACCGATGCTTTAAGATGTAAGTTTTGAGCTTTAGCACCTTCAAGCCACCTTTAGTTGATTTGTAATGAGCCCTAAGAGAGAATAAATGTGCTTTAAAGGCTTTATTGCATATGTGTACTAAGTATGTGTTAAAAGGTTGCTAATCACATTGTTAATCACTCCTATTTATAGGCTTTAAATGTGATTAACGGCTAGTTTTCTAGAGAAAAACGTTATAACAATTTGAAAATTGTTATAATGTTTCCATTAATGGTTGGATTTTCTAGAACGACCATATTGATTGTTATAACGTTTGTTAGTTTGATTTATGTTTTGAAAGTTACTGTGTAAAAGAAATATCAAATCGTTATATTGTTAGGGTTCATTGGTATAACAAAAATTTGCAAAATTGATTTCTCAAGTTTCATCAAGAAGGTTCATTATAACGATTTTTAGGTTGTTATAACAATTTGCATAATATCTAGTTTATGTGCTTTGGGAAGATTGTTCATTATAATGAATTTCTAGTTTGTTATAAAGATTTTCCTAAGTGCCTAATTTGTGAAAATTGGGTTAGTCGGATGTTAATAGGAGTAACCTGGGGTCTTATCTCTAAAAAGAGAATTTTCAAAATTTTTCTTAAATATTAGGTAAAATCTAGAATTGTTATAATGATGTATCCTATTGTTATAACAAATTTCAAATCATGAAAATTCTTCGCCCATGTATAAAATGGAATGTTGATGATGTGTCTATAGTGATGGATTTTCATAGATTTTTCTAGGGATTTTTTAGGAATTTTTCTAAGGTAATTAAAATCGTTATAACAAAGGGATTTACCATTATAACAATTTTTGGTAGAATCGATCCTAAGTGTTTCTAGTGCAAAATGTTGTAATGATAGTGAATTTCGTTACATCATTTTGGTTTGTGTGTGGTTTTATTAAGTGTAGACTTAGAGTTTAAGTGAGTGACTTATATTAATGTCCAAACCTTTGTAAATAAGTAATCTTTTCCTCTTGATTTTGTCTTCATTCTTCATCCTTGAAACAATTTTGTTCTTCATTTGTGTCTTTATTTCTTCACTTATAAATCTTTCATTTCTTCATATTTTTCAACCTTCATAGCTTTATGCTTGAGTCTTTTAAATCTTCATGCCAAGTATGTTTGACATCATTAAAACCCATAGAAAGTGAGTTATTAATATCTAGAAATAAAGATTGAAGGACTTAAAGTATAAAGGGCTAAAATTAGAAGCCAAAGATGAAGAATGAAGAATTGAGTATAAAGAGTCAAGACTACAAACATGGAGCACTAATGAAGTACGAATTAAAAGGATAAGTGAACACTTAGGTATTACACTTAGGGTCATTCACTTAGAGTTAAACCCTTACATCCTTAAAACCTATATAGGTAAAATTGTTGTAACAAATGGCCTCTATTGTTACAACGATTTCCATTGGAACACTTAGGTTTTGGATCTTTAGAAAATCGTTCTAACGAGAAATCCTTTCCTTATAACGAATTTATTATGTATAGAAATTCCTAGAAAAATCATAGGAGAAAATCTCTCGCCAATGGAAATTGTGGGCAAGTCATTTTTCACAAATTAATTTTGTTATAATGATCGAAAATTTCGTTATAATGAAATTGTTTCCTGCATTACACTTAAAAGAAAATCTTGAAAAAATTCATAGAAAATCTAGAAAAATGTTTTTAATGTAGGATTTCGGGTATACACCTAGACACCAAGCATTCCCGTTCTACACATTTTTAAGTGTACATAAAAATTGTTATAACAGATGCCATATTCGTTATAACAAACCTTTTTCTCAGAATACTTATAATTGATCTCATGCAAATCGTTATAATGACTTTGGGATTGTTATAATGAACATTCATCCCAGAACTTTAAGGACTTGTTTTCCATATTTTTGTTATAAGGATAGGCCCTAACATTATAATAATTTTGTCACCCATTAAGATATTAACTTTTGGAATATGGATTGGAATAATGAACGTTATAATGATCATTTTAGTTATTCTAGAAAATATGACTATTGTAGAAAATGTTATAATGATTGTAAAAGTGTTATAATGATTTTTGTAGAAAAACTAGCTATTAACCTTGATTAAAACCTATAAATAGGGGTGATTAGTAACACTTTTAAACACAATTTTTGCTTACACAAGCACTAAGGCACTTAATGTTCATTCGATCTTCTTAGAAGCTCATTACAAATCTTGTGAAGGTGACTTGAAGGTGTAAAACTCCAAAAGGTCATCATCAAAGCATTTGTCAAGTTCAATCTCTCTATAAGTGTGTTGTAAACTCATTTCTGTTAGTTTTGCTTGTGTTCCACCTTAAATATAAGTAGTGTGCTTCTAGGATTGAAGTAGTTGGTTGAAGAGTTTAACTATAAACTCTTGTGGGTTGGAGAGTTGTATCATAAACTCTCGATGAGTGTTGGTTGGGAAGTTATACTTGATACTCTTGGTTGTTGTTGGTTTGGTGTTCAACCATAAATACCAATTTTGTAAATTGATATAATAGTGAATTAGATTAGACTAAAGCTTAGAAAACTTGAGGGTGGACATAGTTATTTGGTGAATTACTTTAAAAATTACTTGTGTTCTTTATTTCCACATCATTTTAATTAAGATTGTTAAAAATAACTATAACCCACTATTCACCCACTCTTTAGTAGCCGATTTTGATCCTAACATGCTTAAATAGTTGCTTGTCCAGTATACTAATTGGTCGTATTGAATGATTTGGTCGAACTTGTCCTTTAGATGCACCAGCAAGTTGCTTCTTAAAGATTCCAACTCGATATATCGATTGAATGTACTAACTGGTTGGGTTGCCTGATACATTGAACATACCTTGGTTGTACACGAATACATTAGTAGATCAATTAGTTACATCGACTAGTTTCGTTGAGCCTTCCTCCAAATGCTTTTGTTGCTTTGTCAGAACCTTGTACGTTGATTAGTCACATCAGATGGTTGCACTACCAGGTATGCTAGTCTCCTCGACTGCATTGTAACATACTAGTAGACCATTCGGTTGCATTGAACGATCTCACTGAAATTCTCCTTAGATGTACTTTTCTATAGACAATTGGTATATCGAGTGATAACATCAATCAATCACTCTGGGCCTTAACCTTGGTACACTAAATCTACTTCTAGTACTTTTAGCCACATTATTGCACTCTAGTATATTGATCTGTCACATTGAACTTGAACTTTGATCGCATTGCTACACTCTAGTATACCAATTGGTTGCATTGGACCTGGACTTTGGTCACGTCGATACACTTCCTTATTAGCCACTCTGTATACTGATTGGTTTGACTACCCAATCACATTGAACCTTGACTTTGATTGCATCACTACACTCCTAGTGCATTGGATTGGCCTTCAATATACCAATTGGTTTGACCATTTGGTCGTATTAGATTTTACCTTGGTATATTGTGGTTAATGCTTAAGTTTTGTATATGCCTATAGTTGAGTCCTTTCACTTTTGAGCTTTTCATATGATCTTCTCTTACTAATCCAACCACAAATTATTCATCCCCTTCCTTATGAGGGAAAATAGAGCCCCTACAAAGTCACTTAATCTTAAATGAGGGAACATGACTACTTGTCATTACCCAACATATCTTTTAATTATAAGTGGGTGCTCCCTTTTACTTTAAGGTCAATGCTCACACTGGACCTTAAACCCAGTACACTAGATCTTTTTCTAGTACTTTCAACCATGCTATTGCACTCTGGTATATTGATCAATTGCATTGAACTTGAACTTTGATCGCGATGCTACACTTGTATACCAATTGGTTGCATTGGACTTGGACTTTGGGCATGTCGCTACACTTCCCTACTGGCCACCTTATATACTAATTGGTTTGACTACTTGGTGACATTGAACCTAAACTTTGATTGCATTGTCGCACTCCTAGTGCATTGAATTGACCTTCAGTATACCAATTGGTTCGACCATTTGATTGTATTGGATTTTACCTTGGTATACTGTGGTTAATGCTTAAGTTTTGTATACGCCTGTAGTTGAGTTCTTTCACTTTTGAGCTTTTCATATGATCTTCTCTTACTAATCCAGCCACAAATTATTCATCCCCTTATGGGAGAAAACGAGGACCCTATGAAGTCACTTAATCTTAAATGAGGGAACACGACTACCTGTTGTTACCCAACATATCTCTCGACTATAAGTGGGAGTGATCCCTTTTACTTTAAGGCTTGAGTTGGATGCTTCCTTTTGTTGCTCATTAATTGCCTTAATAGAATAGACTTTAAGGATCTGTGCATCCTTTTGCAACTTTTGGCAACCATCTTTGTGAATTAGATGCTTGTGTTGGTTGTGTCTATATGAATGAAGCGACAACATTCCCTACTTGGGGCCTTCTACATAGATGTTGTAACACAAACCTTCGCTCATCCTTAGAAAGTTTGTATCGTTGAGCCCTTCAATGATAGTGCCCATCATGCTCCTATAGATACTTGTTGTCGAGTATCACTTGACACAGACTAAGAGGTACCACATTGCATACGATATTGTCAATGAAGTAAGCTATGATTGTGAACTTAAATTTGCAATGGCGTGTCACCTATGTTCTTGCTTGACGTATCATTTAACTTAATCTATACATCTTGGGAAGCTTAATCATCTTCAAGCCAAGCTTGCTTACAGGCTTTTTAGAAGCCAGATTCTTCTAACTCCCAATGTCAATCAAGGCATTGATCATTTATTGTTTTACCTACATATTAAAGGTAAACAACTCTTCTTCTAGTTTGCCTGGACCTCTTCCAGACTTGTGCCTTTTCTATAAGTGTAACTTCCAACACTTAGACTTCATGTGGCCTTTCTTGCACAATATCAGTAGCTCTTCATCGATTTATTGGATGACATAATCAACTCACTTTATACTAGGCTCTTAAATGTTGATAGGACTTTAACCACACTTGTCAACTCCTCACCTTCTCAAGGATGAGAACCAAGCAATGTTAACACCAAAGATGGATTTGCTACTATCATTATCTCGATGTTCTCCTATTGCACCTATTATGCAATAATGGCATACTTGCTTTTCTCCCTCCAGATCTTGGGACATTTTTGGGTGCAACTCCTAGCTTGTATACTTTGAGTGATGTTTTTTGCCATGATGTCCACATTTTTCAGGCAATTGAGAAGAAACTAGTGTAGAAGAATCTTCCTTTTTGTTTTTCTCCTTGCGCTTGCTATTGGGATAAAGTTGCCTCTTTTTTCTCCTTCGGCCATACCATATTGTACTTCTTGATATAGTAATACCGCATACTTAAAATAAAGTGATTCGTAACTCGCAACCCCTTGCAAGACGAAAAGTTTTTGAGGTGGAAGGAATTATGAAATTGGTTGGCAACGTCGATAATACTTGTACAAACAAGTACACATGGAACTTTCGTTGTGAAAAAAGGAGAGATTGTTGTAGGTGAAAGAGAGAAAAAAGTGGGAAAATAATTTTGTTGTACTTGAACTATAAATACAACTTTCAAATCTATGCCCATATTTGGTAATGGGGTTTAGTAGGGTTTTTATTATATGGAATTGGTGGTGAATAGTGTTTTTACTAAATAAGATATGTAAATAGTAATTGTAATAGTTTTTTTTATTGTAACACTTGAATGTGAAATGATAGAATAATATTACTTTTAACAATTTTTGTTGATTTTGTAGGTTTGCTCCTTTAACATCGATTGTTTGACAAAAATTATGAAAAATAGAATCGAAAGTCGTCGTTATACGGTGGGAAGCATGAGCTCCCACCCCATTTCCAAACATAGTTTATGAAGAATCACCTCCTCAACTTAGACCTCTTGTCTCTAGGCTTACAATGATAATAAATCACCCATTGGGATACCATAACGATTTGCTTTTATGCACAAAGTCTCACAAACATCGTGAGAAAAGAAAAGAAAAACCTTGTAGAAGACTCTATTGCAAAATCACACCATGGAGACCCTCCGTTCACACAACTTAACCCATGAAAACAGAGTGTTTCATGTGGCCTTCTTCTTTGCAAACTATGCAAGATCCATACTCTGTGGAATTGTTCTACGAAACACTTGTAGAAATCGTGCAAAGAGACCTCCTTTATAGATTTGCATGCACACTTGCAAGGAACAATCTCTAGCCATTTTGCTGTGAAACAAGAAACCCATTTCTCATGAACTATGTGAGAATGCATTTCCTGAATTTTTTGGATGAACTCCATATGACCAATCTTTGACCAAATCATCTACATCCATCATGAGCTTAGTTATTGGGTTTTCTCAAGATACTTTTGGAGTAAGAACTATGCATTGTTAATCTATTTTGGTAGTTCGAAATCTACTAGAATGAAAAATTACAAATTTAGGTTAATGAAAGGTATAATTGTTAATTTGAATTTGTTTTGAAGTTGGAACTCTATGTTTTACAACAAAAATCAGGCTAAGGATACAAGATTGTTATTACAATCCTTTAGTTTGAAAGTTATTGGAGTTCTTTTCACCTAAAATTAATAAAAATCGTTAATCTATTATGGAAATTGTTAATCCATTTTTTCTATGGAATGAGTTACCTAAGGTTCATATTGGATTAACTGATTCAACATTAGAATCATTGATCCATTTTATAGGATCATTAACTTGTTTTTTTGGGAGTCATTGTGCTTACCCATGAACGTTCCCTCTTGCGACAACAAGGTGACACCCTCTTGTGACAAACTTTGTGCCCTTTGTCGCCCTTTTGTGATGTGTTGGTAGGCATTGAATGTTCCCACAGTGTCTTGTTGCTTGCTTGCAAATGTTCCCTAGATGTTCATGGCATCGTTTGCATTTGATTGGATGGGAAAATAATTGAATGTTACTAGAGTCAAGTTTGATGAATCCAACTATCATCATTGGGCTAGTGCATTTGAGACTTATGTGGTTGCTTAGATAAAGGAACACCACCTGTCTGATGATCCTCTGGAAGCCAAGGATGCCACTTTCTCTACTTGGTGTGTTGTTGACCATGTTGTTATTTTGTGGATACTCAATAGTTTGGAAGAGAATATTGCTTAGAGCATCTCTTGCTTGTGTTTTGCCAAACATCTTTGAGATACCTTGAGTGCAACTTATGGCAATGATCAAAGTATCTTGTATGTTTGGAATGTGTATGAATAGTTGTTCACTCATTGACAAGGTGACACCTTCGTCTATGCATATTACAGTTGCCTCCAAGCCTTGTTGGATGATCTTGATGTGTTCCAGTGTTGTTGATGTACCTACATAGAACCATCCTTCTGACAAATGTTGGGATAAGTTTGATCGTTTGTCCACACCTCTGTTTACCTATTTTATTGTTGTAGTCATATCTATTGATCATCTTGCTAGTCAACACATTGTTCAAATTTCACAATCTAATTATGATGAATTAGTTATTCTGTGGGCTCAAAAAACAATGAAGTTACTGTGACTCACGTTTTCTCCTCTGGTATGTAAGCTCTTTATACATCCACCTATAATGATTCTTGGGTAATTGATTCTGGAGTTTTCAATCATATTTTTAGTAATCATACCCTTTTTACCCAAATCACCAAAATGTCCAATATTAATTTTGTTGCTATAGCTGATGGGCATTAGTGTCAAGTTTTGGGAGATGGCACCACACCCATGACATCTAATATTTCTCTTGATAAGGTTTTATATATCCTTGATTTTCATGTTACCCTTTTATCAATTAGTGTTATTATCAAACGATTATACTATTCTGTCACCTTTTTTCAATTCCATTGTACTTTTCAGGATATGTAAACGGAGAAGAGAATTAGTTCCTGTTAACTTGATGACTCTATTGATTGCACAAAGCTTGCCTCGAGACTTGAGGTTTCGCTCAAACTATGGGTGTGGATTATATTGAAACATTGTCTTCAATAGCCTGTCTAAGTTTTATATGGGTTTTCTTATCTTTGGTGGTTAGCAAGAATTAGACTATGTTGTAATTAGATGTTTGTAATGCTTTTTTGTGCGGTGATTTAATGGATGAGTTGTACATGGAGCAACTTTCAAGTTATATTGCTCAAGGGGAGAGTATTGGTTGTCGGCTGAGAAAAGCTATTTATGGGCATAAACAGATTGCATGAGTTTGGTTTGCCAAGCTAAGTTTAGTTATGATTTCATAGGGTTTCAAGAAGTGTGCAATAGATAACTTTGTTTTCATCAAGAAACAATCATCTAGGTATACTATCCTTGTTGTGTATGTTGATGACATTCTATTGATAGGTAATGATGTTGGAGACATTATTAGAATTGAGTGTTGCCACTAAGCTAAAATCTTGAAGTGATAGCAAGAACTTTTCAATTTTTCTCAAGACATAGTGCAACACCTATAAGTTTGTGTTGAGTGTGACCTTTGGCCATTTGGTCCCCAACTTTTGGTTATGAGCTCCGTTGTCACGGTAAATCGTGAGACACTTTCTCAAACGTGAGTGGCTTAATTGGGACACAAGAAGAAGGGAACGCATATTAGGCATCCAATAATCCCTTTAGCACGAGTACATGTAGAATGCGCTTGCTAGGATTTGAACACAAGACCTTCTAGCTTTGATACTACTTATTAAGATTGAGTGTTTTCACTAAGCTAAAACTTCATGGTGATAACAAGAACTTTTTAATTCCTTTTAAAGTACAACACAACACCTATAGGTTCGTATTGAGTGTGACCTTTAGTTATCCAATCCTAAGCTTTTAGTCAGGACCCCCCTTGTCATGATAAAACACAAGACACCTCCTTAAGTGTGGATAGTTTAGTTGGAATATGTGGAGAAGGAAACACGTGTTGGACACCCAACATACATCATTACAATAAAAACCTTTTTGGTGCAACATTTTGTCATTAGAGATATGAGTAAGTTGAGATATTTTTTGTGTATTTACATACTCAAAAGGTAAATTGATACTTTTCAAGGTAATGATATTGCTTTATGTATTGTATCCAAGTAGATGAGTCTTGTAGGGAATATATCTCTTACATAAACCTTTGTCATCAGCTCGTGAAATTAATCCTTTTTTGACACCACTAGTAATGTTGTGAATGTAACAGTCTTCAGAATGACATAATTTCATCCTTCTCCGGCAACATGATTTTCAAATTCATTGAAATCTAACATGTGAAACGAATGAACTCCATTCCATTCCATTTTATTTCATACTTATTCAAGTGTACCAAGTGCTATTCCGCATCTTATCATGATTCTTACATAAATGATAAACCTTCAATCATAAAAAGTTGTTTTTTCTTTTCTTTACAGATGATTTTCGGTTATTTTGTGGAGATCTTGGAAATGAAGTAAATGATGATGTTCTTTCAAAAGCATTTTCAAGATTTCCAAGCTTCAATATGGCAAAGGTGAGTTTTGTATTCATTAGTCTTTGAACAATTATATTTGTAAAAGTTGTAAACCAACTTTCTCCTGCTATGGCTTAACATTGATTTTTTGGTTGTAGTTTGGTGTTTATACCGAAATTTGAGATTTATGTCTTCCTTATGAATTGTTTCTTCTATCTTTAGGTTGTAAGAGACAAGAGGACTGGCAAAACCAGAGGATATGGGTTTGTCAGTTTTTCCAATCCCGCAGATCTTGCAGCAGCATTGAAGGAAATGAATGGTATCTCTCTTATGTTATGGTAGAATACATGTCTTTAAATTTAAAACATTTTCCATTGGAAGACTATATAGGAATCCTGTTTTAGCACAAATTAGATAATGACATTGTACTGGTGAAATTTGTTTTTGCCCTCTTACTATCCTGTTATAGGAAAATATGTTGGAAACCGCCCAATTAAACTTCGTAAGAGCACTTGGAAGGAGAGGACTGATGTTGAAGCATTGGAAAAGCAGAAGGTCTCATTTTTGTTTCTATTGAATACGTATTATATAGACTATTTTAATTTGATACCTTGTCTTTGTGTCCATGGCACACTTTCAGAACCAAACACAAAAGAAACCAAAGCTTCCAAAGAAGGGTATTTTGCATAAATGAAGCATTTGAACAGAGTAAATGGTTAAATGCCTAGTTTGGTGATATAAGGTATGAATTTCTAGGGCTACTCCATAGTTCACACAATTATTTTATAATAACTTTTTTTTTAGGAAATTTTAAGTTTGACAATGCTGCTATAGACTAGTTGATATTTTGAACATACTGGTGATAGATCTTTATATATTTATTATAGTTTTATTCATTAAGGATGGAGAATGGTAGAGGGCTGCATTTCTTTAATCTTCACTCATTATTCGTACAGGATGCTTTGCTATATAGTAGATACCTCTTTGGGTCTAGTCTACAGTCAGGGTGTAACCCCAGTCTTCCTCTGTTGCTGTCCTTTTTGTTGCTTCTCTTTTTGTCCTCTTTCCTCTTGCATACTCTTTCTTCATTTCTGTGATCTGGTATGTGGATATTCAGTTTCTTATTTTTTGTTTGTTACATTTAATTGTGAATATGCGGAATTTGACATCAAGAAAGCTGGATGCCAACGACATAAAAAACCATAACAACAACATTGTGAAAAATAACTACTAAAATTCCATAATATCATTACAATTTCATAACAAAGTCAAGTACCACAATTCCACAAGTTTCAATACAAGCATTGTCACCATATAAGCATTTCAGTTTTCAAAACAGTGCACAATATTTCAGCACAAACAAATAGTGCAAATAGTGTAAATGACATGCTTGAATTGATAATTTGCACCCAAAATACATCCAAAATGCTTGAGGGTTCATTGTTGAAGGTTCAATAAACGAATAAACCCAAAAAACACCCAATGCAATGCAATAGTCAATGCAAAATTTTCAATCCTCAGATGCAATAGTCAACAAAAATAATGTAAACGACATGTTTGAACACCTTATAGAGAATCTGTACAATGCAAAACATAAATCGAACCTAAAATCCACAAATAATGGTAAAATCTGCAGCCAAAATACTCAGTTGACATAAATATTCAACAACAGTAAAATCTGCACTCATTGTTCAATGCAACAACCTATCAATATTGGCAATAGAGACATAAATGGGGTAAAATCAAACTTGCAAGGAAGGGCGATGACAATGATAATGAGCACAAGAGGGGCTATGCAACAATGGAGAAACAAACTTTGGAAGGTAGGTGCATTTGTGTGGCAACAATAACGAGTGAATTCTTTCGAGATAAGAGGGGTGACCTGATGTTTATCAAAACTTGCGATAGAGGTGATGATGACAACAATGACAAGCAAGGTGCATTTGTAAGGTGGGAACTTTAGACAACAAGCAAGGTGCATTTGTGAGGCGGAACTTAAGATGGCATTGAGCAAGGGTTTTTCCAAATGTTTTAGATGGGTGAGGGTCCAAATGCCAAGGAAAGTGTAATATTTATATGAGAGAGTTTATTAAACTTTTTGATGGATTCTAGCTTTCATAAAAAACCTTAATTTTTGATCACTTTCTTCTACTTTCCCTTTCTTGAAGATTCTGTTAGATTTTAGCCTATACAACTACAAACCCCCCTTGAGGAGTGAACTTGAGATTGAAACCAATCTACAAAGTTACTATGGCAAAGATTATTATTTGTAGGATCTTTTTGTAGAAAATCAAGTCAATGGGGTATTACTGATTTGTGGTTGGATTAGGTCATAGGAAGAGAGAAACTTTGGAGGAAGATGCTTGAATGCACTTGTTTTTAGAGACTTTGGTGCAAATTTGGTATACCGGACCTAAAGTATGATGTGAACGGACGATTATGTTAGATGGTGTATTGAGGTGCATAATTGTGAACATAGGAGATCATGGTATATCAGGGTCCAGGTTTGGTTCAACTGTGGTGTGATTAGATGTTATATTGAAGGGTAGTTCTACACATCGGGGTGCAACAGTGCGACTATCAGGTCTGATGCGATCTAATGTGATCGATCAATATATTGGAGGTGTAGTGGTATGGTAGGAGAGTCGAAGGTAGTTTAGTGGGATTGAAATTTAGGTCTGGTGTAATCAGGTAATGCCACTGCTTGGTATAATTGGAGTATGATTGTTCAGCAAACTTCCAAGGAGAGATTTGATCTGATTGTTTGGTGCATGGTACAACTGAGGGTTTTGACATATCAAGGTAGTGCAACTTATCAGTTCAATAGATCAGTGTACCGAGGCTTGGCAAGGTAGCAATGATAGAATAGTGCAACTAGACGACATCTCAATTCGACTAGTTGGTGTGACTAGGTAATATACTAGGCTAGTAGTTTATTGGAGCAATGGTGTAGTGTATTTGAAGGTAGGTTTGACTTGACTAGGTAGCATGATTGATTGGTGCACCAAGGGTAGCTGACTAGGCAACATGGCAGCTTGTCTAGAGAGGGCCATGTGGTAGTTTGTCAGAGATTTGAATGAGTTTTTGAGTTGACTAAAACTTCGAAAATGGGGGTGTTCATCAGAGGAAGATGAGTTTGCATGGTTCGTGGGTCATACACATGGCCAGTTCATTTGAGAAAACTTTGTTTGTGCTTATTAGGGACAAGGTTCGTTTGAGAAAGCTTTGCTTGTGCGAGTTTTGTGGAAGGTTGAGTCATGTAATGTATTCGAGAAGGTGGGTTCTTTAAGATTTTGGAGATTTTTCGCAGCATTGTTCATGTGATGAGTTGGGTTATCGAACTGTTTGTGGGAAATCGGATATGGGGAATAATCAATTTCTTCTTATAGATTTGTGGGGAATAATCGATTCTGTGAGAGCTCCATAGAATACTTTCATGGAGTTTTTTTTTTTTTTAATCATATACCCTACAATATTATTCATCAAGCCTGGACTGCTTGCAAAAAGGGTGATTACAAAAAAGAGCAAGGGGGACTAGGCCAAAACCTTGCAAGATAAGAAAATGATGAAATAAAAAACAACAATGAATGGACTTAGCAAAAAAACTGTCTTTAAAAGGTCCATCAGAAAAGTAACTGGGCCTTCAACAACCCAGCAAAATAAATTGAAAAACAGCCTCTAATGTTCTGCTGATCCACCTGTATTTCATAAGCAAAAAATGCATCAAAGAAAAGATGTTTTACCAAAGTGCCATTGTCATTTGGAAAATCGTGTTGGTATATCATAAGCCACCAAAGATCTGGTGAACCACTGGAAATAAGCCATCCAAAAAACATCATTGATCCAGCATCAGCATCTGAAGTAAACCAACATATTCCATCAGCATTGATTTTTCAAGGAATATCATGGGGACTTTCTGCAAAATCTGAAAGTGCTGCGTTTTCCTGATGTCTGAATTTTTCTGGTATATCCGAAAAAGCCAAATCTCCTAGGATGTGTACAACAACATCAAAGCCCTCAAGCCCACCTGAAAGAAAACCACCACAACAGCATCTAGAAGAAAACCAACATATGGAAGGGGGGCAGTAAATGCACCAACCCGCTGGAGGTCCATTAAAAGTAATGGACCTCCCAACAACACATGAGCACTTGTATTTATCAATCCAATATAGATGTGCCATGTTGGATGAAGAATTTGAAGAATTATCCAAGAAACCTGAAGGAGGCCATTCAATACAGAAGGGCCTTCCAGAATATGCTGAGCAATGTAGAAAAACCTCCCTGAGAACTTAACATAGAAAAGCATCCAGCAAAAATAGGAGGCATCAATGACAATACTAATGAGGAATTCCATGAAGCCATCTGTGTCGAAGCCAAGCTTTGACCTGATCAAGGAGGGAGCTGAAAGTTCCATAATCCCATAAATGAGTAATGACTTTCTGTTGGATGTCCTGAAAATGGGGTGCAGTATTATTAAAAATACAATTGCATCTATGTTTCCACAGCTCCTAAAAAGTCAAAGCAACGAGGAATTGGGAGAATTTCCAAAAAGTTGGCTATTTGCTTTATAGGGGACAAAGTCAGGCTGATGATGAAGCTATAATAAATTTCTGCAAAACAGTTCCCCTAAAAGAATGAATAAACTGGGTGAAAGAGGGTCACCTTGCCGAACTCCCCTAGTGGGAGTGAAAAAAGGACTAGAAGTACCACAAATTAACACAGAAGTATGATTCAGTTTGATGCACTTTTTAACAAGTTGTAAAAACTTCTTAGAGAAACCAAAATTATTCCAAACCAAATAGAGAGTAGACCATTCAACATAATCAAAAGTCTTTTCCATGTCAAGGTTCACAACCACATTGCCACCACAATGACCATTATCTAGATGTTGAATCAATTCCTAAGCAAGAGTGATATTATTGAAAATACTTCTCCCTTTTACAAAGGCCCCTTGAGTTGGAGAAACGAGAGTAGGCAAAAGAGTAGCTAATCTATTGGCAATAAGTTTAGTAATACATTTATAACTAGTATTACATAAACTTATGGGACGAAAGTCTTCGAAAGTTTGAGGTTCTTTTTTTGGAATAAGACTAATAAAGTTTGCCTTCCAACGACCATCTAAGGGTTGACCATTAAAGAAAGTTTTGATAGCAGCACAGACATCATGACCAATAATAGAAATTAGCATTGAAGCCATCAGGGCCAGGAGCTTTGTCCCATGCCATATTAAAAATGCAGTTTTTAATCTCATCATCATGAGGTTCCATGCAAAGATAATCATTATCATCATCAGATAAAACAGTAGGAATGTGGGTAAGTAATGGACTAGCCTGAGCATGCACAGAAGTGGAAAGAAGCTTCAAAAAATAGGATTGACCAACTTCCTTAAGAGCATCCACAGAATTGCCAAATTCAAACTGATTTAACATATGCTGAAAATAATTTTGATGTTGTCTCCTCTTTAATAACTGATTGAAGAACTTAGTATTTTTATCACCCTCCATTAACCAACAGACCCTAGTCTGTTGAGCCAGATAGAGAGCTCTCCTTTATCATTTAAAAGATACTTGTCCTTAAGATCCATCAAATCAGAAACCATCTGATCATTGCTAGAAATTGGAATATGAGCTTCAAGATTAGCAATTTGAGATTTTAACGCTTTTTCCTCTTCAAAAATATTCCCAAAATGTTGTTAATTCCATGACTGTAAACACTTTTTAAGATGTTGAAGTTTAGAACTAAGATTGATGATGGGGCAGGCATAATGAAAGGAATTCCAGCTTGTCCTAACCAGTAACCACATCTTGAAAACTGTCATTAGTATTCCACATCTGCTGAAATCTAAAAGGAAAAGGTCCCCAGGGAAGTTTTTAGTATCAGTGACCAATATAGGTGCATGATTTGAGTGAAGCTTGAGCCCATATGAAACTTGAATATTGGAAGAGGCCAATAGAGAAGCACTACAAAGAACTCTATCAAGTCTAGCATATTTCCTACTATGAAATTTCCAATTATTGCACCAAGATAAGATATCACCAAAATGTTGAGGTTCATCAAGCTGAAGTTGAAAAATAGTCATTAAAATCATTTATGCTACCCCAACAGAAACGAGAAATATTGTGAGTTTCATCAGCATGGCGAATGACATTGAAGTCTCCACCAACCAGCCAATTCTGAGGATTAAGGGAGGTTTTCAGAGAACTAAGCCTGTCCCAAAGAGAATATCTGGCCTGCCTATTACAAGAAGCATACACAACAGTAATGTGTAAGGCTGGAAAAAGAGCAGAATCCACAAAACAAGTAAAAAGCCTGTTGAAACTGATCCACAGGAATTAACTGAAGTTGATTTGTCCAGAAAACACAAATTTTGGAGTTGCAGATGAACCAATTGTCCATCCCCAGCCGCTTAGCAATAAACTGACCATTAGTATCTTTCAAAAAGTGTTCAATCAGAAAAATAGCCTGACTATTATGAGATTTAATGAGAGATTTTAAGTGATTTTGGGTAGGTCGATTGACCAAACCCCTACAGTTCCAAAAGATAAAATCCATAAAAACTAAAAAGGAAGGGGAAACCATATTACTTAGAAGATCTGGCCTTCTGCTTTTTATGACCCTTTTGCTTAGGGCTTTTCTTATTGACAGGAAAGTCCTTGTGCTGACTTGGGAGCTTATCATTAAGTTCCATTTCTTCATCCACATTAGTGTCTAGTTTAGGGATTTCAAAATCATCAAAGGTGTTAATAGATTTGTGAGCAACTAAATCATGGATCAACTGTATCTGATCATCTTGAGCTGTCAATTTGCAAGGGCTAGTGTTGTGTAAAATATGATCTAAGTTATTATGTGTAGTAGCCACTCTTACTCCAGAAGAGGTAATGAAATTGAATTTAGCACGTTCACCACCTGAACCATCATTCTTCAAGGGGGCCATGTCCTTGAGTTACTGTGATCGCACTCAATTAGCAGATTGAGTGTAATGCTTATGTGGGACAGTATTGCTGACAAAATTTTCAATTCTGTTAATATCAATAAAAGCATTACCATTCATATCATCATTACTAGAAGTGTGCAAATCAGTTTGAGACTCTCTCAAGTCAGCATCCTTGTTATTTTAAATAACCAGTTGTTGAGATTGATTAGGAAGAACCTCTTCAGAATTAACATCATTGACAACTTGAGCTTGACCAAGATGTTGAGCATCACCAAAATCCTGAATATGGTATAGTTGAGCAACGTCATTGTATTGGTGGCCAACATCTTGTGGGGATATAGTTGGAGATGCAGAAAGAGATGAAGCTAGGATTTTCAAATTATTTTTCTGCATTGCATCCGAGCTGTGAACATTGGGATCATCCTGAGAGTCATTATTGGGGTTCAGTTGTAACAGTATTGCCAGTATCTTGCTCGCCAATATTTTCCAAAGTAATATTGGCAACATTGGGGGCAGATTTATTTTCTTTGCTAACCACTCGCCACTCTTGAGAAGGTTTATCAGTTTTAGCATTCTGAACATTATTGTTTGCAATAACAGTAGGTTTTGGGTGAAGTTTTCTACATTGATCAATAGTATGGCCAATGAGTTTACAATGTTGACAGAACTTAGGAAGCTTAGGATAAATAATAGGCTGTTCAAATCTTTCAGCACCATTTCCAATAATAATATGATCAGGAAGAGGCTTAGACAAATCCATCTCAATACAAGCAGTGATTCTAGGCCTTCGAAAATGAGTGACATCTTGGTGAAGACACAACAGTTTACCCAAAGATGCTGCAATATATCTAAGCACACTAGGGTTTTGAAAGTGTATTCTCAGCTTGGGTAAATGAACCCACACAAACTAGGAGCAAAGGAAGGGCTCCATCGTGACGGAGTTAACTTTTTTCCTTTAACAAACCATTGTTCTTTAACCAAGGCTCGGACATAGTCTTCTTTATGTGTGAAACAGATTAGGATAAAGCGATTATCCACAGCTGACGGCATGAGTTTCCCAGCCAAAGGGAAAGCATTGTTCAAAGCATGAAGAATATCTTTCAAATTTGGTTGATTAATTGAGAACCGACCCACTAAAGTCCATTCAAAGGGTGTCGATAGCAAGGAAACTTCTTTCTCAGTAAAATCAATCGTTGGGACACCATTAACTAAGGTATGTTGTCGGAAACATACCTCTGGATGCATGGGTGGAGGTAGAGAATCCCCAAATAAAGATGTGAACGATTTTTTTGGGGGTGGCGGTGAGGGCACACAATCAGGTCTTAGGGGAGAGTCCAAGGATCGATCCCAAGGAGTAGGGGCATCTAGAGCAGCAGTCAATGAGGAATCGGTAGGTCTAGGGATTTTCAAACCTAACTGAGGAGGTTGAAAACTCAGAGATCGACCTCGATTTGATTGGCGATGATTAGAAATCGAACAGGAAAGCCTTGGAAAAGCTTATAGCAATGGATTGAAGGTCAAAACATGTTCTGATATTGGATCAAATGACATACCCAACTTGAGTGCAAATTACGGTGGTGCACGAACAACAGCAACCAACTAGGGGTCAACATCGAGGGGGTCTGCCATGGTAGGCAACCTCCTTAGGCAAGAGACCGAGGTGTAGGAGGAGCTCCCTTGCCAACCCCAATTCAATGAAGAAGAAGAAAGGGAGGTTAGATGCATTGACTCTTAAGTTAGTAATGTTGAGATACTTTCATGGAGTTTGTTGATCTTGCATGGGTTGCAAGGATAGTGCTATGTTCATGGGGAGAGGACATCGTGCAGAACACTATTTTCATGGGAGTTAACAAAGTCATACGGGTGAAGAGTTTTTATTGTGCAATTTCACAGGAGTTAACTGTTGTCCTTATTACAAACCATTAACAACAAAATTACTTTGGATTTGTTTGATAAAACACTTTGGATTAGATAATTTCAGGTCCCACTATTGGTACTTGATCTAACCGATCGGTCACACCAAAAAATATTTGATTCCACTACAATTGACTTTCAATCCCAACCAAACTTGGTCTAGACTGCTACATACACGGTCACCTTGGAAATACTTGGTTTACATTGAGAATAATTTCTGATCTAGACTAAATTCTTCGGTTGGATTGAAATTGCACAGATTCGAGTTTCATTGCCATGCTCCTGGTCACATCGAAACTGAAATCCAGTTTGAACCACCTTATTTCCAGTTTAGATCCAAAATGGACTTCTCTTGAATGACCTTCACCTTTGATCCGACCATGGATCATAACTTAATGTGGATTAGATCTTTTCCCAATAAGTTTGGGGTGATAGTTCAAAAACCAATATCCATGCACTATTATAATCAAGCTACCATATGTATTGTGAAAATTGAAATCTTCTATGAATGAATCAAGTACATAGAAATCAACTAGCATTACATTTGGGATGCAGTGATGAAAAAAATAATCTCAACTCCTTTTACTCCATCCTCTAATGAACTTGCAAGCATCCTTACTTACTAAGGAGTTGAGTCATAGGGTGTTTGTGTCTATTTATAACAAATTGGGTATGATAAACATATACTCTAGCTTAAATGGGAGTGTGGAGTCCTTTGGTGTATTAGTGTAATGTTGGTTATTAATATGGAAGACTTAAGGGCAAGATATATATTTTGTGTTTAATAGATTCACTAAGCCGTTAATTTATTCGCTATGGTATTTCTTTGAGGCTAGCTAGTATGTTGGACAATATTAGTATTAGTTTCCCTAGAAGATAAATGGTATACCAATGATGAAAATAGTATGTTGGTCGTATGAGCCTTAGGTTCCTAAAGGATGAATGGTATGATTTTTTGTAATAATGGTATGTTGCTTTTGCTTTAGGGAGAAATTGTAGATTTGTCTTGGGAAAATGTTATTTTGAAGCTGATAATTGGTATCCAATAGCTACCATCCCAGAATATAGTATGCTAGTACAAAAATTGATGTTGTTTTGGTCCAAAGTCCAATTGCACTCTTGGCCCAGAAATGGATATTTTTTGTTTTGTGGAAACAATATGTCGATTTGTTCACAATGTGAATGCAAAGGTACATGCATGCTTGAGTTTCAAGCTAAGTGCGTGCATCTATTCTAAGTGTCCTAAATGATAATTCTAGCACGTAAGAGTTGTTAGGGGATTACATTATGCCTTAGTAGATAAAATTCAAATAATACATAATTATTACAAAAATTTCAAAAAAATTTCGCACATCTGTTTCTTGAATCTTTAAGCTTTTAACTTGTCAATTCCTTTCTTCTTTCTTTTTTTGAATCCTTTGTGCTGCTTCCTTTATTTTTTATTGGTCTTGCGGTTCTTCCTTAATTTTCATGATTTTCTTTGGAACGTTGGCTATTCTTTGAATTTCTTCTGTAATAACATTAATATACTGAATGACCTAGTCTCCACACTCTATACTCAATCTTTAGAACAACTTGTATATATTTTCACTAAAGGATTAGGGGCTAGTGTTTTTGAATCCTTGTGTAACAAGCTAGAAATGATAGAAATGCTTTGGCTCGAGGGAGAGTGTAAATACTTAATATTATATGGTTGTATTAGTGTGTTTGGGGCTATTTTTGGGTTAATGGATATCCATTTATCAAATAATCCATTGTCCTCATATGTATGGAATAATTACTCTTTCTTTTTCAAATCTCACTAGTCAATTTTTAATTTATTTTGGTTTTGTTTAGTGCACTCAAAAATTAATAAGAAATTTTAATGTAAATGAATAGAGATGTGAAGCATAATTAAATTAGTGGAGAGAAGACGAATTCAATTTTTTGGTTCAATTATTTTAATTCGTTAGTTATGGGTGGAAAGATAAGGATGAGGAATTCAATTATTTAAACTGTAGATGTGTATTCAAATTTATGTGAGAATCACAAAAGAGAACTTATTCTTTTTATTTTGGTTCTTTCTTTAGCATGGTATGCATGAAAATATAAATTTGGTTAAATATATGAAATATCAAAAAGTTTATATAGAAGTTAAGAATGTGAGAGAAATTTAACATAGTTGGAATACTTGTACCAGAACCACTTAAGGTTTCTTTGGTTTCAGAAACTAGGTTTCTAATATGTTAAATACCTAAATAGTTGCATGTTCACTCTACCCTTTTTAAGATACATTGTTTTAAAACAAATTTCTCACTTTACTTTTAAGAGGGAGTTTGTGCACGTTGAAAATCTTGGAAAAAGAAAATTTTGAAAAAACTTTCAGGTATTTGTGCAACTTGAAAAATTTGGAAAAATTTTAAAATTTTCCATTATTACAAGTATAAATTTTTTTCGTCATTTTCCATCTATTGGATCAATAAAATTCTTGTAGTTAGTGGAAATTTTATCACAATGTATTTTCCTAATTTTGAATGCACTTTCCTAATCTTGTGCATCTTGCCCAACCTTCTCCGACCATTGCTAAACTTGTAGATATAAGGAAAATGTGAAATTATATTTGAAATGTTAAAATATAAAAAATTTATAAAATTTTTTAAATTAATATTTCAGAATTTTCACAATGTGCACAAATAGTTTTAAAAAATTTTCTATTTCTTAATTTTTTTTTTTTCTTAAATTTTCATTTCTCAGATTTTTAACATGCACAAATAGTCCCTAAAGAATTTACTTGAGAAAATATGTATAATGATAAAAGTATATACCTAGATGGCTATGTGATCTATAAAAGCAAGACTTTCAAATACTTAAGATCTATAATTGGTAATGATGAAATTATAAAGGATGTTATTTATAGGATTAAATTATGATGATTAGAATGTAGAGATATTTCTGAAGTGTTATGTGATTGTAGGAGCTCTTAAAATTAAGAGGAAAATTCTATAAAACTACTATTCACCTAGATGTAAAGCATGATCTAGGTGTAAAGCTCAATTATTAACATGTTGAGCTGTAAAGCATGCCAGTCATATGTAAAAAGGTAGCATTACGAAAGTGTATATGTTTAGATGGATGAACTATAATATCATAAGGAATAAGCTTAAAAATGATTTTATTAAGATTCATGGAGTTGCACCTATTGAAGATAAGAGATAATCAACTTACGAGATTTGATTATATCTTTAGAAGACTAAGAAATGTATCAGTAAGGAAAGTTTAATTAGTCTAAAAGAAATTAAAAGTAGAGGTAGACATATAACTACTTGATAAGAATTATAATATTTAAATTTATGTAATTAAATTGTAGACTTGGTAATAAATAGAAATATTAGGATGAAAAGTATTCATGTGGTTAACTCTATGTAATGTGATTAATGACTAGATTGTTGTTTTTGTTTTGTGACCAATGATGTACACGGGAATGAATGAATGATTGGATATGCTTTTCTTCATGTTCACTATTATAATTCATCGAGTGAATGAAAATGAGGTCTTATCCTACATCGCATGGTGCAACAATCATCCAATTTAGATGTCAGTTTGTTGGTTTTTGTTGACATTGCCGTTTATTGGTCAATCATTGAATTTGTATATTTAGTTTCCATGTTTGTTATGTTTCAACCAGTAACTGGTTGGTGATGGGCATGGCGATGTGATTGTTGATTTTAATTTTTTTGCACCCAAAATTCCTTGGTGCTAATATTGCTTCTTCTTTTTTTCCGATTTTGATTATTTCTATTCTTACAGCTCGTGGGAGCAGTGAAGCGTTTATTGCTGTGAAGGGAACCACACACACTTGACTGTCTGCGCTCCATTAGTTGAGGTTTGACCTCCTTTCATCGTGTTGCATCCTAATTCCTTGAAATTGTGTAATGTAAGAAGGCAAAGATGTTTATTAACCAATACAGCGAGTGAGTGTCTTCCTGATGAAAATGTTTTATTCTTATATTTCATTTTCCATTATACGTCAAGAAAATATCATCCTAATGGTTTTTCCTTTATTTTCCCATTTGGCAAGCTCATGTTGTCTTTTTGTTTTCCAAGGGTGGGTTTGTTAACTCTCCCAATTTTTGCTGCGTGCTCTACAAAATGAATGTCCACATCGACTTGGTTTGGGACTTGATTTTTTTAGTAATGGAAGGTTGTCTTTGGAGCCTCCCTGTTGGCTGGTGCCATGGCTTCCGGGAGTTCGTCGAAGATGATTGGTTTGCCAAGGTTGCCTTTGTTGTGCTTGGTTAGTCCCGAGGAGTTTCTTGACTGTCCACGGTTCATGGTAGGTTTCTGATTGGCTTGCTTCGATCTCTTTCTTGTTCTGAGCTTTGTTTCCATTGCTGTTGCTTGTGTGTTTCAGGTGGTGATCAGGGGATTTTTTGGTTAAATTTCGTTGGGTTTAGTCGATTATGCCTTAAGTTTGTACAAATATGCAAGTTTGGTGCTGGATTTCGAAGGTGGCATCTTCCCCGACAGTGGGATTTGGTTTTTGGTGTGATCTTCTGAAGTAATCGTGTTAGGAAGTATAAACTTGTGGAGATTTTTCTGTATTGGTTCGTAGAGCATGGAGCTGGTGTTTATAATGATCCAGTTCATCTGGATTGGAACTTGGAAGCTAACGCCTGTATTGCTGTTCTTCGTTAAAAGATATCTAGTTCAGAAAAGTGTAGAAAGAAGAAAAAAAAGACTTATAAAATGCGTGAATAGGTTATGTACTCCATGTGAGAGGTAACCTATTAAATATTATGATATATTACTTATTGCTGTTTGTGAGGATGACTATATTGAAAATGTGAAAAGAAAATGATATTTAGAGATAACATATTAAAGAAAAATTTGGGAACTAGATGGAGAGGTAAATAAATTATGGAAAGAAATGACTAATTGATGACTAGGAAAATTTTAAGAGAGTGCGGTAGCTCCACTAGGTAAAGAAAGTCGGTAGTGGAATGAAGATGTTCAAATAATAATAGAAGAAAAGAAAGAATGCTATAAAGCGTATCATAAATATAGAAATGAGGAAAAAAGTTCGACAGGCTAGTATAAGCTAACAAAATGAAATGCTAAGAAAATTGTTAATAAAGTTAAAAAGTGAGTCTTATAAGGAATTTGTTGACACCCAACTCTAGCACCAAGGTAGGTTGATATTGCCAACCATTGAGTTGTGCTCTTCATATCAATTGTGTTTGCTTCAAACTATATTTTTTATCATCTTCTTGTTATTTTTTATCCCCCCCTTTCACTTTCTTATAATCATTTTATTTGTTTGTAACCATTCCTATTTTTCCATTATTATTCTCCTCTTATAAACATATATTTTCCTCCCATAACCATCTCTCCTGTTTCTCCTTTTATTTTTACTCCCACATAACCATCCTATTCTTCTTTACTTTATTTACCCACTTCATAATCAAACATACCGAATTTTTCCTCCAACTAGCTATCTTGTGCATCCAAAACCCTCAAATGTCTTGTGCACTTCAATTTTTGTGTATGGTGCCGTACAAACCCATTGCATCTTAATCACACTGACTCAATTCCTTATGACCAAACCCTGATTATGAACCCCATACCATGTCCTCTACATCCATTTGTACATACATCTCATAGTATTGCTACCCCATGTTGGGAGTGCCCCCCTAAGCCATTTATTTGCTCATCTTTAATCTAGTCATCTTACTTAGACCAAGTCCTTTACTCATCAATCAAAGCCTTTTGCTTATTTAATCCATGATCCAAGCCATTTATCTATCCAACCCTTTTAGTCCAAGTCGTTGTTGCCCTCATCCTTTTGTCTATATTCTCAGCCTTTTGTTTGTGGGCCTCATCCTTTTCTGAGTACAACCGAACAAAGATAGCAGAAGAAGACAGAGAGAAAACAATTTTTATAATTTCACGAGAAACATTTTGTTACCATGTCATGTTATTCAGCTTAAAGAAATGTAGGTACAACATATCGAAAGGCAATAACTGCTTTTCTCCATGATATGATGTATAAAAGTGTGGAAGTTTATGTTAATGACGTAATTGTAAAGGCTTAAGGTCACCAAGAACACTTACAAAACCTAAAAGAATTATTTGATAGATTGAGACAGTATAATAAGCTCAAGTTGAATCCCAATAAATGTCCAAGAAAGGAAAACTCTTCATGGGAGAGCTAAAAAATAGGTGCCAAGGAAAACTCCTCTAACTTTCGAGTATGAACGAACAAGGAGGAACCCCAAAACCGGACTCCATTGGAACTTGTCTTCGAGCCACCACCCCTCTTCCGCCGCCGTTCGATGCCGTGCCACTCATCAATCGCCCCTCGTCCGTCGCCGCGCTGCTCACCGACCGCCTCGCGTCCGCTGTAGCACGAGCCCGACCGCCGCTCGACCCTCCTATGTTCGGATCCACAAGCCTCTGCCGCCCGTTCGTATGTGCGCCGCTCGGTCGGACCAACGAAGCCCCATCGGTTCAACAACCTTCCAGGTAAAATCGGGGGCCGTCTTTTTACGTTTTTGAGATAATCATGTCATGTTCAAGTACAAATCACACTGGACAAAGTCATGTAGAATTTTAGGCTAGCATTTTTCCCAACAGAAGACGTGATCACCTACATTTGGAACTTTATTTCACTCGACTCCGACTTGCATAAATAAAGTTACGATTTACTAAAGTCGACATTTTAAGTAAAAATGAATCTTTTTGAGCTGTCAAAGTAAACTTAACTTCGTACTTTTATATCTTGCGATCCGATCGGCGAATCGCTAAGATTCTTGGATTCGTGACAAATCATGAGCTTAATTTTCAGATGTAACTTAAATCAACAAGATCTATACGGTAGATTAGGAGAAATAAATTTCTTAATATAACCCAGTTGCCAACCCTTTTAAATCGAACACAACTGCACATGCTAATAAAACGGTAGGCCTGCTACCATTTTTTACTTGGTCGGCATAGAGAAAGCCAAACCTTTCTCAGATTAATTACCAATTTCATTTTATTTAAATCAATATAATGTTCAAATTATTATGTCTGATTTATCTTTTACATAATATCCTGATTTATGTTTATTTCATGTTTCATGCAATTTTTATGACGAAATATCTTGCAATAAATTTAGCATGCTTGCTTTAATGGCTCTTAAATATCATGTTTTATTGGAGGAAAAAGGTACAACTCTTTCCTTTCCCATAAGGAAGTTTATGGGTTTGCTTGCTCCCATTTGGTAATTAGCATCTTAATTATCGAGTATTTGTTTAACCCTCATGTGTAATCACATGAAGATTTACAATTTATTCATTACTCTATGCCATGGTGACATACATTTTACATGTTTATGCATCATTCTAGAATTGTATGTGTCAACTATAATTAAATTGGGAGACATTCTAGAAAAGGTGAACCATACATTTTCATAATTATTAATATGAAATTTAGACAAACAACTTATGTATCATATTACATCATGTCTCATGTTACATAAAGGTCTCATGCCTTAAATTCTGTAGAACCTATGCATTCACATGTCATGTATCATATGCATCTTGTTTGAGTTTGTCTCAAGTCTATAATTACATGTAGATGAGACCCATTTCTAGTCTATTACATGGGTGTGAAAATATTGATGATTTTTCCTTAAGCTTCTTTAGCACATTTCTTCTTGGACCCAAAGTTAGTCATGTTATTGGAATTACATTTATATAAGATCATCTTACCTTTCTTGTTTAACTTTTAAGAAGTTCATCATTGGGTTAGTTTTATGTTGTTGATGGTACTTGTTAAGGATTTCCTTTTAATATAATCTTGTGGTCATTTCTTTTTCTCAGGTTTACAGTTAAGGTGTATTCACGTAACGAAAAAAATCACTTCTAAAATAGTAAAGAGTAATTCTAGGATAAATGTTAGGTGAACGATATTTTTCATGTATCAATTAAAGAGCTAGGAGTTAATAGAGAGTTGATATTTAATGTGATTATAATAAATTTAAATTGTGTTAGTATTTTTGTAGTAATATAATTTAATTGTAAAATATAATTATTTAAAATATAAGAATGTTGATGTGATTAAAAACCATTATAATAAAATAATAAAAGAAATAGATTAAGAAATAAGAATGTCATCGTAAAAATAAGAGATTTTAAAAATTGAGATTAGATTAATAAGTAAACTAGGCCCTAGTCTTGCTTCATCTAAAGGAATCGATCTCACCTACTTCATTTGTGATGTCATTCTGACCTTCTGTGGTGTAGTCTTTGTATATGTTATTTTATCCTTATGTGTGAGAGATTTTATTGTTAATGTTACAAGAAAAGCAATGTATATATATGTTATACTTTGGACATGTAATATGACAAATTTTACTTTATCAATGAAAGACATTTTTGTAGATGTACATGAATTTTTGGTATGTAGAAGTAATTTTTTAATGTATCTTATATATGAATAGTATTACATATTTTTATTAATTTCATTATAATATTTTTTAATCTTTTTTGTTAAGCCATTGTGATGGTCTCAGCCAGTACAAGTACTCAACTTGTGACGATCACGGCTGTCACAAAATGTCGTGATTTTTGACTTAATAGTAGTGATAGTTTTCCCCATTTTTTGATGGTTATGGCAAGTTTTAGTGACAACTATGACCGTCACAAAATATGTATGTGTGACGGCCCAAAGTTGTTACAAAATTGTGATGGTTGAGAAAACCATCACAAATGTGTCAGCACTTGTTGCTACGACAGGCAACCATTACACCAAATGTCACAAAAGTCATTTTGTAATGTTTTTTCGGCCTTTTGGATTATAATTTGGCCTTTTGTGATAGTTATGGTCGTCGCAAAAGGCCTATTTTCTTATAGTGTAGCATTAAAAGGTTTAAGGCTAGATTAAGGACTAAATATTATAATCAACAAGAAGGGATAAATTATTAAGAAATCTTTCCCCCTTCACTAAAATAAAGACCGTCCACACTACCCTTGCTTTGGTTGCTAAATTAGGGTGGTATCTCTGACAAATGGATGTAGGTAATGCTTTTATCCATGGTGAGCTAAATGAGGATGTATACATGGAATTGCCTCAGCGTATAATTTGATGAGGAGCAACACGGTAGAATATGCAATGCAAATTAAAGAAATTTTGTATGTCCTTAAGCAAGCTTCTAAAATTTACTTCTCAAAATTTTCCAATTCTCTTATTGATACATGTTACGCTCAATCTAAGTGTGACTATTTCCTATTCACTTATAATAAAAATGAAATTTATGTTGTTCTTGTTTATATTGACGATATTTTAATTATGAGTAACAATGTTAACATCATAAATGACTAGAAGAACAACCTAGCTCCATAAACACTTCTCCATTAAAGACCTTGAAAAAGCTAAATACTTCTTGGATTTAGAAATTACTAAAATTAGAAAAGAAATTAATGTTTCACAACGAAAAAATGTTTCTTATTCACTTATTTGTAAACCCAAATAAGTCCCTATAAGTCAGCTTTACGAAAACAATTACATTGATTTATTGCATGATCTTGGACATTATAGAAGGTTTAGAGGTAAAATGATCTACTTGATTATTACTAGACTTGACATTGTTTCTCCTTTAACGCATTCAAGTCAATTTATGAAACAACCCTTTCAAAGAGCATTATGAAGCTATTCTAAAAATCATATAGTATCTGAAAAATGCTTCTAGACAAGGGTTGTTTTATTCTGTTACTAATAATTTGGACCTCAAAGTTTATTGTGATTTTAACATTAAGACTTATAATGATGTAGATTACGGAAGTTATGTTGTCTTTCTTGGAGATAGTTTTTCGTTGCGGAAACCAAAGAAGTAGAACATTGTCTGTAGATCTTTAGCTTGTAGAGATTGACAACAAACTCTCTAAGGTTCACACACTCATGGTTGATCGAATGTGGATTAAGGAAGAACAAAGTAATCACAAGAACCCACAAGATTTACGTGGTTTAGTTATGCCTATGTCCACGGGTGTTGGTCTCTCAATTCTTCTCATTCAACATTCAAGGTATATAGAGTGAAACATCCAAGGGTTACAAGACTCACATATATATAGGGCGACACAAACCCTAATCCCATCATTACAACGATGATTGATATCCTAGGATAGATCCAATTCAGGCCATCAATCTCTAGTAGAGGAATCACCTTTCGTTACATTTGCTCAGACATAACGGGCTCTTTAGTAATCTTCACTAGATTGCTTAGCACCTTTGTTGTGTTTCCTCAAAACACAACGGACTTACTCTGTGGTGTTACCTTTAGTGATTGTTCAACAGCTTCGTTGAGTTAACTCAAAAGGTAATAGACTTATTTTGTTGTGCTAACTATAAATAGTTCAATAGG
This sequence comes from Amphibolis antarctica, assembly GCA_024699675.1. NCBI lineage: Eukaryota > Viridiplantae > Streptophyta > Magnoliopsida > Alismatales > Cymodoceaceae > Amphibolis > Amphibolis antarctica. The sequence goes on along the minus strand of JAMKPZ010000563.1, from coordinate 39,846 downwards.
TCTATTGTGTTGACCCATAACACAATAAACTTACTTTGTGGTGTTAACTCGACAGCAATTTAGCAACTTCATTGTGTCAACAAACTTACTCCATTGGTTTTGTGTCCATCATGAGCTTTCTGCCTTATCTTTGGAAGTTTTGACTTGGTCCGTCTGATTGTCCTTCGGAGCATCTGGACCAGCCTATTCACTTTGGAAGTTCTGAATCAGCTTGAGTCTATCTTCACACTCAATAATCTCCCACTTGAAGACTGACTCAATGACCTACATTCACACCCATTATAACATGTATAATAGAGAATTAGAGAGAATTGAACAACACTATGTCTCCATTCATCAAGTAACTTGGAGACCAACTAGAGCTTTGCATAGCTCTAATTTTCGTCCATTCAAGGCTTTTGTTAGCATATCTGATAGATTCCTTGCTCCAACTACTTTCTCCAAATTCAATTCCCCTTCTTCAATTAGTTCTTGGATAAAGTGATACTTCATCGTGATGTGTTTGGACCTTGAGTGAAATACAGGATTCTTAGCAAGAAATATGGCACTCTGACAATCACAGAATAGGCTACTCCCACTCTATTCATGATTCAATTCCTTCAAAGAATTCTCCAGCCAAATATTCTCCTTGGCTACCTCAGAAATTACCACATATTCAGCTTCAGTGGTCGATAGAGAGACTCTATTCTGTAGCCTGGAAGTCCAGCTCATTGTAGTCCCCCCAACTGTAAAGATATACCCTGAAGTACTCTTGCTTCTATTTAGATCTCTTGCTAGATCTGAATCACAATAATCCTGTAAAGTGACAACTCTTTTGTAGCACTGTCCAACACTTGGGGAATTGTACAAGTATCGTAGAATCCCCTTCACAGCATTCTAGTGCTTTAGGCTAGGATTTGCCATAAATCTGCTCACCGCACTAATTGCATGAGCTATATCTAGCCTTGTACACATCATTGCATACATCAAACTTCCAACTGCTGATGTATATGGTATCTTGGACATTTTAGCTCTGTCCTCTTCTATAACTAGTGATTGTTCCTTGGATAACTTGAGATGACTGTTGAGAGGTAGAGAGGTGACTCTAGCATCTAATTGGCTCAATTTACTCAAGACCCTTTTTATGTATTTCTCTTGAGACAATACCAATGTTCCTACAGTCTTATCTCTCACAATCTGCATGCTTAGAATCTATTTGGCCTCTTCCAAATCTTTCATGTCAAACTCCTTTGACAATTGTCTCTTCAAGTTATTTATTTTTTGCGAATTTGAACTTGCAATCAATATGTCATCTACATACACAAGTAGAATGAAGTAGTGGTCTCCATAGCTCTTGTAATAACAACAAATGTCTGTGTCACATCTCTTAAAGCCAATGGTAGTGACAAACTTGTCAAAATTTTTATACCATTGTCTTGGGGGCTTGTTTCAAACCATACAGACTTTTCTACAACTTGCAAACCAATTTCTTCCTCCAATTCTCCATGAAGAAATGCTATCTTTACATCTAGCTACTCTAGATGTAGGTCCTTAGCAGCAACAATACTTAAAACCACTCTAATAGTGGTCATCTTGATTACCAGAGAGAAGACTTCAGTGTAGTCAATGTCTTTCACTTGTTGAAAGCCTTGTACAACTAGCTTGACCTTATATCTTTTGTCGTTTGGTTCTTTGAGTTTGAATATCCATTTGTTCTATAGAGCTTTCTTCCCAACTGGCAAATGAGTTAACTTCCACGTCTCATTCTTCTATAGAGCTTCCATCTCATCTTTCATTGCTAACTCACACTTGTCTGCATCTTTCAAGTACACTACTTTTGAATAATTTTTAGGTTCTTCGCCATTTGTTAGTAATAAATAATTAGATGATGGCTCAAATCTTTGTGGAGGTCTTGAGATTCGGTTGGATCTTCTCAACTATGGAGGGTTAATTGGTTCCATTGGACTTTCCTCATCAATTTCAGACTCCTCCTTTGAACCTCCATTATCATTTCCTTTGTAGGAATCACTCATCTCAATTGTTTTTGCAGGTTGAGGCTCTTGACTTTTAGTCCTTGGAACATCTTTTGTCTTGTTCTTGAAAACAAGAGATTCATCAAATGTGACTCCCAAAATCAATAATCAAAATAATCACCACCATAGTCGATGAGATAGCATTTCTTGGCCTTTGGCTCTAGCTTATCTCTTTTCTCTACATTAACATGCACATAAGAAACACACCCAAACACCCTTAAATGAGCATAGTTTACCTTTTTCTCGGTCCAAATCTCTTCTAGAATTTTATATTCCAATGGAACAAAAGGTCCACAGTTGATTAAGTAGGTTGTTGTGCTGATTGCTTCTACCCAAAATGTCTTTGGGAACCCTACATGCAATCTCATGCATCTGACCCTTTCATTCAAGGTCTGATTCATCCTTTAAACAACTCTATTTTGTTGAGTGTTGCCAACAATAGTCCTGACTCTTCTAATTCCATGCTCCTCAAAGAATTTTGCAAACTATTGGTTGTCATATTTACCACCATTATTAGATTTCAAACTTTTGACTCTCTTTCCTTTCTGATTTTCTACTTCAGTCTTCCACTTTTTAATGATTGACAACACTTTAGACTTCTTCTTTAGGAAATAAACCTACACTTTCCTCATGGAGTCATTTATAAATGTGACAGTAATGAGAACCTCCAAGGGATTTTATAGGAGCAGGTCCCCACAAATCAGTGTGTACTAGCTCCAATTTCTCACACTCAACATAGTTGAGGCTGAATACAAGGTTATGGTGGTCACTTACTATGAAATCACTTGGTTATGGTACTTATGAAATGATTTTACTTTGTAGGTCACAAAGTTTGTAGAATTGCTATGCGGCAACAAAGTGGTCATCCACATTATAATGAAGCCCCTACTCCATGAGCAAACTAAACACATTGAGATTGACTAGCATTTTATAAGAGAATATTTAGAAGGGGATTGTTGTCATTAAACATGTTAAAGGAATGCAACAACTAGTGGATATTAATTCTCACCAAGCTTGTGTGTTGACCCCTCATATTTGGGGATATGTAGTTGACATCGTAGTTAGTCTAGGCCAAACATTTGGTCCCTCACGGTTCGAGTTAAGTGTTGTACTCCCCTGTGCCAGCCAGGGCACCCTGAAAGTTCGGCTCGATTCTCGATTATCAGTCAGAATTCGGACCTCCTAGGTGGAAGTTTCATTTCGTTTTCCACCTCTTGCGTTAACCTTGTTTGGTATCACCTCTCGCTCAATGGACCTACTTTGTTGAGTCACCCTTTGTGCAATGAACCTATTATATGTCTAACGGTGCTAGTTAGCTGGCAGTTCCGTCACTTAGATGGAACTTCCACTAGCACTTGATGTTTTTCAATAGAAGTTCCATTTTTTTATTTAAACCAGTTGTAGAGTAAAGTTCGTAATGTTACGGCCAATCGTAGAGTAAAGTCCATATTGTTATAGCCAGCCGTAGAGTAAAGCCCGTAATGTTATGGCCAACCGTAGGGTAAGACTCATAACATTACGAGTTGGATTTTTTCTAAGGACAGTCGGTTGTCCGTCAGCAAAAGGGGCGGATTCCGACCTAGATGGCGGATGTTCGACCCCTATCGGTCGCCTTTGACACACATTCCAAAGGCGTAAGTCCAACCTTGCTGGCCGCCTCTGACGCACATTCTAGAGGTGTAAGTTTAGCCTTGTTGGTTGCCTCTGATGCACCTTCCTGAGGTGTAAGTCCAATTCTCTGGCTGTCTCTGATGCACCTTCTAGAGGCATAAGTCCAATCCTCTTGCCACTTTTGATGCACTTTCCAGAAGTGTTACAGCTGAGACATCAAGTCTTAGAATGGACTGGTTGTTTGACAGCAGGTGGGCAGACTTTCGACCTAGACGATGGATGTCTGGCCCTCACCAGCCACCCTTGATGCGCCTTCCAGGGTTGTGAGACCAATCCCCAAGCAACTAACCACACAAGTGGTGTCTGGCCTTCCACGATAGAGATGGCGAAATTTCGACCAAAATAGCGGAATTCCAACCCCTGTGCCGGTAGCTTCTAAAGTGCTTGGGGACTCATTGCAACAAGTCAATGAGCGTTGGTCTTCCGTGACCAGGGTTGACTAATCCAACGAAATTTTGACTAGGATGGCGGAATTTCGGTCCAGAGTGTTGGCACCTCTTGATAATTCCAAGAGTGCGGTGAGCCCAATCGTTGCCTAGTCAACGTAATGTGTGCGACACTTGGCCTTCCTACACCTGATGGTCTAACTTCGCGAAATGTTGTGACCTCGGCCTATAAATAGATCCCCCCTTACCACCAGGGAGAGGGGGGACTCTTTAATCCTATTGTTGCTCGAGTGTCTAGACATTCCAACTCCTCCAACGGTGACAACTTGTTCGTCCAACTACTGACCTTCATCAATAGTCGACCATTTGTGCAAAAGAGTTTGCCGACGATGACTCTAGCTCAACCTTCCTACAGGTTAGTCGTTCTCTCTCCCCTTCCCACTTGTAGGAAGGGTGGGGGAGATGAGTCTTTTGTTGATAGTCGATCCCCTGGTCGTCCATGGCTTCGACTAGGGGAAGTCCATTCCTCCTTTGGGGATCTTCCTTAGTCCCCCCTTCTTCCTGTTTTGTTCATACACGTCCCAGAATAGGAGAGAAATTATCATCAACTTTTCCTTGAGTGGAGATGTTTTCCTTGCTTGACCTGGCATCCAGTTTGCCTAAGCAAGACGTCACCCCTATCTCATTGCTTTGCATGTTGTTTTGTGTTTTCAAGGTTGCTTGTAAGTTTTTCTTTTCTTCGAGTTGACTTTGTTTTATCTATTCTATATGCCTATTGGCCTAGACGCACGGGTCTGTGCATTGCAAGACAAAACATGGAACCTAGCCTCTGGTAATACAGGTTTCGTCAGGTCGACTGGCAAACGAGCCGGTTGTTGCCCCTATGCCTGGCATTTTGAGCAACTCTCCCCGTTATGGCCTAGGCATATGAGTTGCACACTTAGTGTTTTTTCTGAAGTAGAGTACGAAACTCGGCCTTCGGCACCTCGGGTTCTAGCTTAGTGGATGGCAAACGAGCCAGATGCCAACCTTACATTCGACACCCTTATTTGCCTTATCTTTGTTTGGCCGTCCTTCCTTTGCACCCTTGTTCGACCTTGCGACTAGTTTCGCACGGACAATTCATTTTGCTTTCATACTTTGTGGGCAAAAGTTCTCCAGGGTTGGCGGACTTACCCTATGTTTTCCATTTTTCTTTTCCTTTGTGCCATCACTCGATGCCTGCTTGTACATCGTGGCCTTAGTGAGTACCTCGAGACCTGACTTCTCGAGTCCTTATATGGCCCCCGAGTGGATTTATCGATTTTTCAGCCAAATTCACTGGATTTTTGCCTCTTTTTATCACCTTCCCAGAGAGGCCCTGAGATCTGACTTAGAATCCTTGAGTGGTCTTCGGTCAATTTTACTGGTTTCCATTGGTCGTGTTTCTTGTGGCCCGACTTTAAGGGTCTCGGATTCTGGATTCTTACTCGAAATCTGGCTGTGTTTCCAGAGTTCACCATGTTAGCCTCTAGTCCCTAGCTTTTGGTGGGTCTAAGCATGAATCCTTGCACAGACCCACATTGTCCTTAGCTTGTTGTATTTCCTCTTCGTTTTGGGACTAGTTGGATTAGGGTACATCAAGAAACTCCTGATCATATGACTAGATGTTTCCTTTCAGTTCACCATGCATTTTAGTTAGCTTGTGCACCAATCACAGTAAGGAGGCCAACTTATACTAGGCTGGCTGGGGGTGCCTAACACCTTTCTCACTAGTACCTTAGATCCTTACTCACTAGCTCTAAGTAGTAGACCTTGTGTTTTGATTTCTTGGAGATTTAACATCTCATTCTTAAGTTGAAGGGTACATTCTCTTCCTCTTCTCGTTTTTCTTGTTTTCTGGTAAAACAAGGTGGCGACTCTGATTCTTTTAATTATAATTCTCAACTTATTTCTTGAGTTCTATGTGCTTGTTATCTTTTAAATAGCTTCAACCATCATTTGGGTGGAAAGAAGGGTAACAGAACTGGCAACTCCACTAGAGAAGAGTTTCTATTTCTGCAGGTTCTAACTCCTATTAACATTGTATTGGTACACATTAAGATAACTTAGATTTATAGCATTCATTATGCTTAGTTGTCCTATTATTGGTGAATTGCTTTTACTTGTTTCTTTTGTCCTACAGCAAAATACCATGACTACTTCAATGGCTGCATCAACACTTGGTGTCTCACCCACCTACGGTAGACCCCTTGTGGCCCTCAGGGCCACCATCCTTGCAAACTTGCCAAGGTTTTCACCATTTGACTCCATTCTCGCATCAACATGCATCCTAACTGCCCATGTCTCTCGGCCATCACCTAGTACTGTCTGGGCACTTGGTGACTGTAGTTGGATGAACTCCCACTAGTACCAAGAAATGGCTCAACATTTCATGGAGTTAGCCATTTGGGCTCGGGTAGAAGAGGAGGTTGCCGCTGGAACTCAGTTTGCACTGCTAGCTTCAGGAGGACTACTCAACCCTCCACCTCTCAGGATAGGGGTAGTTGGGGAGGGACCATAATAGGTCCTATCTTCCTTGTTCTATCAGCAGCCTCAGCCAGTCTTGATGCCTCCTCGTCAAACATATCAGAGTCTGCACCATCATCCAACAATGTTTGTTCAACCAACCTGGCCAGCAAAGGCAGAAGCCGAACATTCACTTGGAATTTCACCTCGGAGACATCGAAAGCCAACAATAGCAGCTTCCCTATCATCGACAGCATCCCCATCATCAACAACTACAAGTGCTAAGGGGACCTCAATAGCCAGTTTTGGTGTAGCCTCGATAGTAGAGGCTCAAACGAGTGCAACAACACCCTCATCATCAGCAGTAGCAACCTAAGTCAAAGCTATCGGCCACACCAAGAGAGTATACTCAGTTGACAGAGTCACTAAGCAATACTTTCCACAAGGTAAAGACTCTCTTGACCTTGCCAAAGGTCAAGCCCCCTGTAAGTCCAGCTCAAGCACAGGATTCTACCACACTAGAGCCTATGCCCCCAATCCAGCCATCCAGAGAAGCATCGACAGATGACCTACTGGAACTACTCCTTGGAGGAGAGCTAACAAATCACTCTATAGCTCCCGTTATGTAGCACCTTCAGTCGTCTTCCGCCCTTCCTAACTCAATCGGAGGTGGAAGCCCTAAGCAACCTTCTGCCCTTCCTAGCTCAATAGGAGGTAGAACCCAACATATGGGACAGGGGTCACTAAAGTATGATCCCTCTCATTTTTCTCCTTGAATTTTGCTGGCTCCCACTCAATGGCTTGGTGGACATTTAAAGACTTGCAAGCCATCATTTGACTGCGACAAGTCTATATTGAGGAAGCTAGCAATAAGTAGTCAATTATTATGCAAGCCCCTCAGTCTCCCAGTTTCCTACACTAAGGGAGGAGAATGCTCCTTCCATTTGGTTGCTAATGACTTTATCAAGTGCGTAGGAAAAGTAGGGACCAACCAACCTTACTAGAATTTCGGCTTAGAACAATCAGATATCGCCATGGATACCGATCCAACATAGCTGGATCCCACTACAATATTGGGCTTGGCAACCCACTGAAGTCGCCAACTACACTAGAATTTCGGCCTAGTAGTCGTTTTCCACCATGGATGTCGGAGCTGCACAACTAGCTCCCACCATTTACAAGGGCTTGACATTCCAATGAAGGCGTCAAAAAGCAACGTGCCACCTAAGTTTCTCGGATTGTTTGACAACACCGATCGCTTTCCAGACATCTGAACTGGCTATTGAGCATCGTAGTCGGAGTTATGTTGGTTAAACCACCAGGCTTGGCATCCCCCAAGTCTGCCACCAAGGACAACGTTCCCTCCAGATTTCTGGCTTGGGCAATTGCATTTCCAGTTTTGTAGTCGGATTTCACCCCTAGATTTCGGACTCAGGCCGCTAGAGTGTCTAGTGACACCTCAGAATACATCAACAAGTGAGTTCCTGTCTACATTCCAGGGCCTTCTCAACAGGCCCATAGAGGTAACTAGCAGCATTCTATCTCGGTAGAATGCCCCTATTTAATCTTTACATAGTTGGTCATTTACTTTCTCCAACTGCACACACTGCATGCATGCATATTGTAGTTGGATTGAACACGCCTTGCAACCATCGGTTAGCTTAGGTCTGAAAGGAAAGAGGGGTTGACAAGGTAGGCGACCTTCCCCCACCAACCAGCTTTTTCAACCAACTCCACCATCGGGATTCCAAGTCATGCAAACTGGTTTTCACCATTTTCAGTCGGACCCTAGGTTCTCTTTAAGCAAGGTTCGACACATTTTCTTAACATCCAGATGTTTGCTCTTCACTTGCAGATGCCAACTCAAGCCTCAGAAGATGCTATTTAGGTCTTTGGGATGACTAACCATCCCTTTATGAGAGCACCACCACAACCTTCATATAGGTACCTTATCTCTATAGGGTTAGATGTTGGGAAGGAGTACGATTGATTGACTGAACATGTCATGATTCCCATGGGTAGGACTGGCCTCGAGTGTACCTATTCTAGGACTTCACCCACAATGGGTCTCTTAACTTCCCTAGGTTAGTGTCTTCCAGCAATCTTCCTTCCCATTGTCCTTCTTGTAATCCCAACCTGAGTGCCACTAGCAATAGGGGAATCATCTGCCATACTCCCGTTAGGTGAGGAACCCCTTGGACCTAGGTACATGCTTGCAATGGTCTCACCATTGGTTAGCAGTAGGTTGATAGCAATGGAGAATTTTTAGGGGATTTTTACTTTTGTTGATTTTTGTCAAAAGGAAATAGAGTAAAAAAAGAAAAGAAAAGATGACAACAACAAAAGCAAAAAATAGGAAGAAGAAAAAAAATATACAAAAAAAGAGCAAAAAAAGAGAAGAGCAAGCTTGGCATCCCATCAAAGTCTACCAACCCTCTCTTCATCACTTCGACAAGGGTTTGCGCTTGGCAACCCTATAAGTCTGCCAACTTATCCAGATTCCGCCTCTAATTAATCGGATTCCGCCACTACTCCACTAGTGTGCAAGGCCCTTCATTCCATTGTTTCAAAACAAAAAACTTATGAACGGGCAAGGGTAGATTTAGGTATTCTTTGCCTACTACTGACCATACAAGCATCCATAGTAGGTTGTACCCATCCAAGCCACCACATATGTGAGTAAGCCATCTCATATGGCAAACATCCATCTACACGTTATAGTGTCAATGAGGATAGGCCAACCAACGACCCATGGGGAAAGTGACAATTGCAGGTCAGATCTTGAGCTTCAGACTAGCCTCCACACGAGAGTGATCTACCATGAACTAGGGATATGCTTCCGTTGCACTTGTTGTCCATGGTTCTCTTTTGAGTGAGGTGAGCTAGCTTCATTCCCCAATTGACCGGATAGCATCAGATGAGCAAGAGCAAGTGCCTCGCAAGAGCCCATCCGGTAGGGCCTACACTTCATTCTTTTTTCCTTAGGCCTTCCTCCAACTTCATCTCTTAGTCCAACCTTTACATCCTCTAACTCATCCTAGCCTGGATGGGGGAAAGGTGGGCTGATTTAGAGGCCCTTTCACCTAACAACCTTTGCTACCGCAGGTTGAAAGGGGGGATAATGATCCTTGTAGGCATTTAGACATAAACCTGCATATCACCTCATGCATTCTATACACATCATGTCTTATTGCTCAAAGGAAGGGAAACCCTTCTATTTACTAATGTTTTGTTAAGAATGCAGGTGAATTAAAGAGCTTGGCAACCCTACAAGTCGACCAAATCCTTATTTTCTTTGGAGGAGGATTCATCAGGCTTGGCATCCCATCGAAGTCTGCTAATTCCCCTTCTCTTTCATAAGGCATTTTGGACTTGGCATCCAGCAAGTTTGTCGCCTCATTCGGGCTACCAGCTCAGAAGGTCGGCATCTACCCTAATTTTTGGCTCAGAGAGTCAGATTTTCACCTCTTCATCGAGCTTGACATCCCATCGAAGTTTGCCAATTCCCCTTCTCTTTCATAAGGTATTTTGGACTTGGCATACAGCAAGTTTGTCACCTCATCCGAGCTGCCGACTTAGAAGGTCGGCATGATTTTCGGCTCAAAGAGTCAGATTTTTGCCTCTTCATTGAGCTTGGCATCCCATCGAAGTCTACCAATTCCCCTTCTATTTCATAGGGTATTTTGGACTTGACATCCAGCAAGTTCACCATTTTCGGGCTGCCGACTTGGAAAACTGGCATCCACCCACATTTCTGGCTCAGATAGTTGGATTTCGCCTCTTAGACACCAACTCAAGGTAGCCAGCCTTCTTTCATTAACCTATTTAGTTTAGTTGTTCTACAGGTTAGCTCATCAAGGCTTGACATCCCAACGAAGGCGTCAAAAAGGGTTTGACATCCTTACAAAGATGTCATCGCGAAGCACGCCACCTAAGTGACTGGACCTTCTATTGATTTCCATCGTCTTCCGGCACTCCAAGTTGGCTGCTAGCCCAGGCAGTTGAAGGTAAGGCTTGCACATTTTTGCTGGACTTGGCATCCAGCAAGTCCACCCTTTTCGAACTGTTAGCTCAGACGGTCGGCATCCGCCTTAATTGATTTGTTGTTCAATTGTCCGATAGTTTAGCTTTTTACGGGTTTGGCATCCCATTGAAGCCTGCCACTAGGAGCATTTTGCCTCACCTAGATCCTGCAACTAGCCAGTTAAGATCTAATGCTGCAGAATGAGTGGACTTGACACTCTTAGAGAAAAGCTTCTTTGGTAATCCCACTTTCCATTCTTTAAATTTAACTAACGACCTTCTAGACTCTCCTATGTAGGAAAATAGCGAAATCATCGTTGGTAAAGGTGACTCCCATCCAAGATGTCGGCTCAGATGGCCAGCATCCGCCCCTAGCTCAGACAACCGGATTTCCACTTTGCAGGCCAGCTCAAGGCAGTCGACCTTTCTTCATTAATCTGCTTAGTTTAGCTATTTTACAGGCTAGGTTTTAGGGCTTGACAACCTATCAAAGTGCCATCAAGATAGTTGAGCCCTAGATCCTTCTTGCTGGGAGATAGATTGTTATCCTAGGCTTGGCATCCCATAGAAGTTTGCCAATGTTGGGTTCTGCACGACGATGACCGAGACCCCATTCTTTTATTTGAATGCAAGGGGCATTGGCCCCCCTTGTCTTTATTGTCTGCCAATCAGAGGATCGTCGACTTAGGCATATCTTCCAGATTCATCCTCAGACATCCGTCTTTAGTTCCCTCGGTCACCGACGCACGAATTTGGCCAATCGAATGATGTGGGTAGCCCCCAGACTCACTGTCCCTAGCCAAGGTCCCCATAGCCTCCAGTTGGGACAGGTTGAAGGCAGTGTCTCCTCCCTCCCACTGGAAAATCTGACCCTATTCATTCTAGTAAATGCCATCAGTCTTGTTTAATTTTTATTTAATCACTTCAAATGATACCTATAGGAATGACTTGGGTAGTTGGTATATCCTCTAGCCACCCCATCTCACCTTTTTGCAGCAGCTCAAACATCTTAACCCTTGATTTGCTTATCAAAGAGCCCCAATGCAGCAACCACTTAATGCATCTTTTGAGTGGTTATTACAAGAAGACAAACTACATTAAGGGATGTCAGTGAATCCTCAAGCACCCCAGGTAGTTGCAGACAGGTGAAGAGTGGACTTTAGTTGAAAGGATTGTTCCAAGTTCGTCATTCCTTCACCTCCACCTAAACCTCAGGCTTAACATCCTCAAAGTCTACCAATATTTTCTTTTATTCCCTTGAGGGATTCTCTAAGAAGCAGAGATAGAATGCTCTGCACCTTTCCCATCGAAAGCCTCTTTCTAAAGGATCTGGGAATCTGTGCATGACACTCCCTCTTTAGGAAACCCCTTTTGTGCTTGACATCTCCAAAGTTTGTCAATCTTTACTCTTATCCTTTATTTGAATCTTTGGAAGGTAGAGAGAACATTGCTCTACACCTCTCCTATCGAGTTTATTTTTAGAAAGACCTGGGAATCTGTGTATGACACTTTCCCTTCTAGTACTTGCAAGCATGTCGAGTCATTCTCAGACCTTGGTTGTCGGTTTCCTTCCCTCTTGGTCCTCTAACCTCGCCTAAGGAGGGGTATTCTATTGACTCCTCATATTTGAGGATATGCAGTTGACATCGTGGTTAGTTTGGGCCAAATATTTGGCCCCTCATGGTTCGAGTTAAATGTTGTACTCCCATGTGCCAACCAGGGCACCCTGGAAGTTTCACTCGATTCCTGGTTATCTCAGTTGGAATCCAAACCTCCTAGGCAGAAGTCCCATTTCGTTTTCCGCCTCATGCGTTAACCTTGTTTGTTATCACCTCTCGCTCAACGGACCTACTTTGTTGAGTCACCCCTCGTGCAACGTACCTATTACGTGTCTAACGGTGTTGGTCAACCAGCAATTCTGTCACCTGAATGGGACTTCCACTAGCACTTTATGCTGTTTGATGAAAGTTCCATTTTTTTATTTAGGCCAGCCGTAGAGTAAAACTCGTAATGTTATGGTCAGCCATAAAGTAAAGCTTGTATTGTTACAACCAGCTATAGAGTAAAACCCATAATGTTATGGCCATTCATAGGGTAAAACCTTGTTGGCTGCCTCTGATGCACTTCCAAAGGCATAGGTCCAAACCCTGTTAGCTGCCTCTGATGCACCTTCTAGAGGCGTAAGTCCAATTCTCTAGCCATCTCTGATGCACTTTCTAGAGGCATAAGTCCAATCCTCTTGTTACTTTTGATGCACCTTCCAGAAGTGTTATAGTTGAGACATCAAGTCTTAGAATGAACTAGTCGTCTGACGGTAGGTGGGAAAACTTCCAGCCTAGATGGCAGATGTCCGATCCCCGCTAGCCGCCCTTGATGCGCCTTCCAAGGGTGTGAGACCAATCCCCAAGCAACTGACCGCACAAGTGGTCTCTGGCCTTCTACGACAGAGATGGTGGAATTCTGACCAAAATAGTGGAATTCCGACCCTTGCGTTGGTTGCTTCTAAAGTGCTTAGGGACTCACTACAACAAGCCAATGAGCGCTGGTACGACTAGGGCTAGCTAATCCGATGAAATTTCAGCTAGGATGGCAGAATTCTGACCCAGAGTGCCGACACCTCTTGACAATTCAAACAATGTGGCGAGCCCAACCATTGCCTAATCAACGTAACGTGTGCGACACTTGGCCTTCCTATGCCTGATGGTCCAACTTCGCGAAACGTCGTGACCTCGGCTTATAAATAGATCCCCCTTTACCACCAAGGAGAAGGGGGAATCTTTGATCTTACTGCTCGAGTGTCCAGATGTTCCAACTCCCTCAATGATGACAACTTGTTCGTCTAACTACTGACCTTCATCAATAGTTGACCGTCTATGCAAGAGAGCTCGCCGACGGCGATCCAGCTCAACATTCCTACAGGTTAGTCATCCTCTCCCCTAGTAGGAAGGGGTGGAGATCGGTCTTTTGCTGATAGCTGATCCCCTTGGTCGTCCATGGCTTCGACCAAGGGAAGTCCATTCCTCCTTCAGGGATCTTCTTCGATCTCCTTTCTTCCTGTTTCATTTGTACACCACCCGAAATAGGGGAGGAATTATCATCAACTTTTCCTTGAGTGGGGATGTTTTCCTTGCTTGACCTGGCATTTAGTTTGCCCGAGCAAGACATCACCCCCATCTCATTGCTTTGCATGCTATTTTGTGTTTTCAAGGTCGCTTGCGAGTTTTCCTCTTCTTCAAGTTGACTTTGTTTTATCTATTTTGTATGCCTATTGGCCTAGACACATGGGTCTATGCATTGTGGGACAAAATATGGAACCTGACCTCTGGTAATACGGGTTTCGTCAGGCCGATCGACAAACGAACTAGTTGCCGCCCCTATGCCCAGCATTTCAAGCAACTCTCCTCGTTATGGCTTAGGCATACGAGTTGCACACAGCGTTTTTTTTGAGGTAGAATACAGAACCTAGCCTTCGACACCTTGGGTTCCGACTAGGTGGACGACAGATGAGTCAAATGCTGGCCTTACGTTCGACACCCTTATTTGCCTTATCTCTTTTTGGCCATCCTTCCTTTGCACCCTTGTTCGACCTTACGACTAACTTCACACAAACAATTCATTTTGCTTTCATACTTTGTGGGAAAAAGTTCGCCAAGGCTGGCGGAAGTTTGTTAGGACTTCCCCAACATTTTCCATTTGTCTTCCTCTACACCATCGCCTGATGCTTGCTTGTACTTCGTGGCCTTGGTGAGTACCCCAAGACCTGACTTTTCGAGTCCTTGTGTGGCTCCTAGGTGGATTTATCTATTTTTTGGCCGAATTCACCAGATTTATACCTCTTTTTATCGCCTTCCGAAGATGCCTTGAAATCTGACTCTGAGTCCTCGAGTAGCCTTCGGTCGATTTTATCGATTTTCACCAATCATGTTTCCAGTGGCCTGACTTTAAGGGTTTCAGATTCTAGATTCTTACTCGGATTCTGGTTGTATTTCCGGAGTTCACCATGTTGGCCTCTAGTCCCTAGCTTTTGGCAGGTCTGAGCATGAATCCTTGCATAGACCCACATTGTCCTTAGCTTGTTGCATTTCCTTTCCGTTTTGAGATTAGTTGGATTAGGGCACGTCAAGAAACTCCTAATTGTATGATTAGATCTTCCTTTTCAGTTTACCATGCATTTTAGTTAGTTTGTACATCAGTCACAATATGGAGGTCAATTTATGTTGAGCTGGTTGGGGGTGCCTAACATCTTCCCCATCAGTACCCTAGATTTTTACTCACTATTTCTAAGTAGCAGACCTTTTGTTTTGATTTCTTTGAAGATTTAACATCTCATTCTTAAGTTGAAGAGTACATTTTCTTCCTCTTTTTGTTTTCCGGTAAAACAAGATGGCAACTTTGATTCATTTAACTATAATTCTCAATTTATTTTTCAAGTTTCATGTACTTGTTATCTCTTAAATAACTTTAACTATCATTTGGGTGGAAAGAAGGGTAACACTCGTGGAGTACAAGATTTTTTGTAGAATGGTGCCCATGTTGGGTGTGGATAACATCTACAACTCCCAACTTGAGGGAAGTGTTAAAATCCTTATTATACCTGTTGTGTTTCATCCATGATCGTTGGATTCTTGTGTTTTATTTCGACCATTTGTGTTGTGAGTACTTATTTTGTAAAGCCTTTTTTCAAGTAATGCAATTTCTTTGTTGTCCACAACAGTCATCTTCTACTAATCTACCATATATGTCATAAGAGAAAAATCAAGATATATAACACAATTGATCATGCGCTCTTTGTAACGTGAGAATTGGATCAATGAACATCAGGAGGGATCATTTGCTAACTCCACTTTTGCACTCTTTGGAGTAAAAAAAAATTTTAGGTAAATGATTTTAAGATTGAAGGAGTGGGAAAAAATCTTTTGATAATAAAAAAATTGATTTGAAAAATATAAATATCATAAAGTTAGAAATACTTATAAAAGTTAAAAATAAAAGACAGTGAAGGATACCCCAAACTTGACAAGTCAATGGTATTTTATAACTCACCCAGCTGGTTGAATTTTCTCCTAATAAAACACTTGGCAGTTAAATATATCGAGCACTACATTGCTGAAATAAACCCAAAACAATAAATATAACATGGGAGTTGTTGATTATGAAGCAAATTGATGCGCTGCTGCTGTACGATGAGAGGAGACTTGTTCTGCTCATCAAATCTTACATGTTAGTGGAAGGATGGTAGAACATGCATCATCACCCGCAGATTACTTGCTGCCCATCAACACCGATTCGCGGTATTCAAAATCTCGGCCGGGGGGATAAAGTAATCCATGGAAAGCCCCGGCACGTCGAAGACGACGTCGTCGATCCTCCACTCCTCCTCCATCCTGGTCATGCAGTTGCGTTCCGAGGCCTCCCCAAACCGGAAGACGGTGGCGACGGAGCGGCCACGGTGGGCGACCAGGAGCCCATCCACCTCCTCGTAGTCCTCCACGGTGCTGGCGATGGTGGTCTCCCAGTACACGGTGTCGGCGGCATGGGCCTGGACTCTCGTGAGGTGCGAGTCCTCCAAGAACACGAGGAGCCCACTCCTCTGGCTGAAGTAGCCGAAGAGGACGTGCCTGATGACCTCAGCCGGCCCCTCGCTCCTCTCCGCAATGTTTTCTCTGTCGGCTGACACCTTCAGCACGAAGCAGTCGTCGTTGCCGACGCGCTTCTCCCCGAGGCACTGCGCTTTGCCGAACAGGCTCCCAGTGGTCTTGGGATCCAAGCCCTGTACGGCCACGGATGGCACGGAGGGTTAAATTTGAAATTTCGTACTTTTTGAAATATTGTTCGCAGACATCAAAAGATGTGTTTGTTTAATAAGTCTAGAATCAAGTAGAGTAAGTTTTACAATTTTTTAAATAAATTATATAATTTATAATATAAGTATTTTAATATAATTTTTTAATTTAACATGTTAAAATTATTTAACAAATATTACTATACATCTTATAATATATAGAAAAAAAAAGAAATATATAATATAAAACGTGGAAATAAATAAAACCAAAGTTCTTAAGTATTATCTGATTCGAAAGATAATATGATGCAAAAGAAATAAGTGCATAATGATGGTATTTAAATTTACAGGCGATACCAAAATTCAAGACTTGTTTTTCTTTTTTAAATAAATGAATTAAAAAGTCGTTTCGTTGACTGTAAGGTGAACTCAAAAGCAGTCAAGAGAAGTGACGTCGACTCACCTGAATGGTTCGCCGGAGAGGCCGGAGAGGCCCCTTGGCAGCATGTATTCCAAGCCATGGGATGTGCCTCCACACAATCTTGCCGTTGCTGCCGGCGACAATCTTGCATCCGGCGATTGCGAGCTCCATCGACCACATACCGGGAGACATCCGCCAGATCAGGAAGCACCCACTCTCGCCGCTGCCTCGACCGGCCGACCCAAGTCTGCCGGAGGCAGTCGTGTCGGTTCCGCAGCAGAACATCCTCACGGTGCCGGTGGTGTACACGTTCTTCACGTTCTTCCGGAGCTTCAGGAAGCCGGTGGCCGCTAGGTACTGTTGTATGATGTAATGCGCCGAAGAAGTTTCCTGTGGAAGATAGGATTCCACATTTTCAAGCAAGACTTGATATTTAAGTCGGGAAGGACAAGGCATGAGAAGGGAAGACGCACAATGGGAACGTCCTTGACAGAAAGACATTGCACCGGCGCCTCACCGGGCAAGGACACCGGAGCCAGAGGACATCCGAGGACTCCCAGCATCAGCTTCAAATCCGTGCTCCTGTCGTGGAAGTAGACCAGGTGACGGCCACCGGTCAAGGCTCTCGACCGGAACCAGGACCGGATGACGTCCCACGAGCTCTCCTTCTCGCCACCTTCCCCACCGGCATCCGGGTCCGGACCTTCTATCAGGGGTGTCAGTGGCTGCACTCTCCATCTGGGGTAGTTCTTCCCAACAACATTGCCGCTTGGACCCATCAGCACAACAGCAGCAAGATCACAACTTAATTAACTTAGGCTGAGGACAAGAGGGAGAAGGAGAAGATTGGAAGTATGTGGAGAGGAGAGGGAATCTCGTTGGATCTTGTGTCCTCAGAGTGGAAGTGGCAAGAGGGAATATCAAGGTGGTGGAGGGAGGAGGGCAGCTCTTTTCGGCAACGGGCAATCGAGACAGAGCATCTGAACTGGGTTGCTGATCGAAGTACTCTCTGCTCTCTCCTCCTCTCTCTCTCTCTCTCTATCTCCCCTGTTCTCTCAAAGTTTGGTGAGTCCTTCACTCCTTTGGGTTCGTGGCTTATCTCTTTTGCTTTATGCACCGTATCCTTCCTTTAATTTGTGAATTTAAAATCTTGCCTTTCCTTTTCCGTTTTCAGTGCTGCCGTCACTGTTCTTTTATTTTTTTAAAACAATGTACTGTTCTGTCTCTTTGTTAATTTGACAATTCAAGTCTTGAAAGAATTCACAAATATTATCATTTTTGTGGAAGAATGAATTCAGGTGATACGCACCATGTTTGTGGTAATGGTACTTTTTTTTTATCTGAACCCTAATTCAATTAAAGTGGAAGACGCGAATCATGATACCTTCCATTCCACTCGAAAGAACGGAATCCGAATTCATCGATTCAGTCGAAAGCATTTTTAACATTACCGATCAAAACCCAAACAAAGGAAATTTAATTGTGATCGGGGAGGACTTGAATCATCAAACCCTAAGAGGTAAGAGGACCATCTGATGAAAGCCTGCATGAAAAGGCGGATGAAGGGGAAGTGAGGGGGAAAAAAACGGCAGTCACGCAGTCACGTCTTCTTCCGAATCTCGGAGAGCAGTGGCATCCTTTAAATGAGCTGCAATTGAACTGGGTCCTCTTTCCACGTTAGTGAAATGCTTGAGCGAATCGCACCGGGGTGTGGGGAACACCTTGTTCCCTACCGTCCTCACACTCGCGGTGGGCAGAAAATAGGGACGAGCAGTGATTACGATTCAATGCCAGTGTCCTTTCCTCCTTTTCCTTTTTTGAGGCAGATGAAAACCGAAATAGTTGAGTAGAGTTTTTCCTATTCAATGCTTTCAAAATAATTTTGCTAAAATTGACTTTGATAGTTTTTTCGGCAGAACAGAGTTGAGTAGTTTTAAGAAATTTAGGAAATTAAAAAGGAAATGTAAGGAAGGGAAAAGTTAAAGAAAATTGAAATTTTAAAAAACGAAAATTCAAAAGAGATGTTTGTGCGCAATATAGAAAATTTGAAAATAATGAAAAAATTATATATGGAAAATCTGCAAGCAATGATGAAGGAAATGAGCACCTAGGTTAAGTTATGAGCAACGACGGGCTTAATTGCAACAATGGCAATAGGAGCGCTTGAGAGGGAATTGATGCTCGCATTGATAACGATGAAGACATAGGAGTTGCTCAAATAGACGAACAAGTAAAATGTAGCAAAGGTGGTGGAGACATATGGAGAGAATGCAATGATGAGAACTAATTTTTTCTAATAGGTCATGTAGAATTTCATTAGGGTAAGAGAAGTAAATCCAAACAAATTCACTATTTATACCATCAAAAACTTTAAATTTTTTTCCAAATTCCAGCAATGAAAACCACAACGGAAAAAAAAAGTATTAACAAAACACCACAACTACAAAATACAAAGTACAAATCCTAATGATTTTATTGAAAAATTCTTTCAAAATTGTTAAGACATGGTAGAAGGTGATATTTAGGAATTCTCTATTGGTGGCTCCCTAGGTAGAAGTTAGAAGGCATCATTCATATATCTCATTTTAAAAGCAAGATAAGCCCAAGCATTTCAGAGGCTTCTGCCCTATCAATCTTTGCAATGCCAAACTTGGCTAAACTTCTTGAACAAAGACTGGCAGACCTTCTTCTAAGACTAATTTTTACCTATCTACAATTTGTCATTTGGAATTGGTGCAACAAGTGGATAAGGCATACTGAGGAGTGAGTGTTATATTAAATTTGAATATAGAGAAAGTCTTTGATAAATTAAAATGGGATGCCCTTTATGTTGTCTTGACTAAATTTGGCTTTGCTAGGAAGGTTATCCATCTTCTTAAAGGCTAAATTGAAGAATCCTTTTTTAGTTTTGTTTGATGGAGTCTCCATTGAGTTTTTCATGCATGCATGTCAACCCATGAGCTAGAACAAGGGGACCCCCTCTCTCTTGGCTTTTTTATTTTGGTATAGGAACTATTGTGTAGGGGATTTGATAATGATCCATTGAAACTTGAAATATTGCATAATACATACATCCACATCTAAATGAAGACTTGATATTAAAGTTTCCAGCAAGAGCATGGGAAGTCAAACCACTAACCTGTGAAGTAGTGATCTCTCAAGGTCGGTAGTCCCAATGGTTCAAATGCGACTCATCCCTCCTCCTACAACCATAACACAATACATGTCATTGAGACCCTCCATACATAGATCACCACCCCAAAAATGGTAAATACTTGCTCAAATCGAAGTCACCTCCTTGGCTTTGGTAGCTCGCCAATGTTGTCCCATGCTCATCCCTCATTAGTGGAGGCCCTACACAATTTAGGGCTCCCACTGAGAATAGGAAGAGAAAGGTGAGTTCAGTCACCCTTATTTTTCCCCTTATAACACTTTTAACTTTTTAACCTTATCCTCCATCCATTTTTACCCTCAATTTCCCATTTGTTTACACAATGTCGTTACATTCCATCTCCCTTATTTTAGGTTTTGTCCCCAAAATCAGGTTAAATGTCAAGGTAGCTTACCTTCTTGTGGAAAGAGATAAGGATACTTCTCACACAACTCCTCTTTTAGCTCCCATGTGACTTCTCTCTAGGTGTGGTTACTTGATTGGACCTTGACATATGGAATTTCTCACCATCTCAACACTTGTAACTAAGTGTCGACACTTTGTATTGACTGCACTTCATAATTCAAGTCCCATACCAAGGGTTGTGGCAAGGAATCCACCACCACTATTTGGTCATCATCTTGAATGCACTTTTGCAATATGGATGCATGGAACACATCATGCACCCCTGACAATTCGAACAGCAAGGCCAAGCGATAGGTGACTGGTTTGATCCATTGAATTAGCTAATTAGGCCCTACATATCTAACGCTAAGTTTTCCCTGAATTCCAAACTTCATGATTCCCTTAGTAGGGGATATCATGAGTAAGACCTAGTCCCCTACATAGAACTGCAATGGTTGCCTTCAAGTATCCACATAATTCTGCTAACTTTGTGTAGTCCTCATCCTTGCTTGAATCAGGTGGACCTTATCTATCATTTTTTGAACTATGTATGGTCTTGGCACCTTCCTTTCACCCTCCTCATCCTAGCGTAATGGTGTTCTACACCGCCTACCACATAATGCCTCATAAGGGGCCATCTAGATGCTAGCATAATTTTAAGAAAACTCTATCAATGCCAGATGGTTGTCCCAAACACATTTAAATCCAACACATAGGCTTGTAGCAAATCTTCTAATGTTTGGATGGTGCACTTGAACTACCCATCAATTTGTGAGTGAAAAGCAGTGTTGAATTGAAGGCAGGTGCCCATGGCCTATTGCAGACTCATCCAAAATTTAGAGACAAATCTTGGGTCTCTATTAGAGGTGATGGTTTGAGGCACTTCATGTAACATCACCATTTCTTGTACATATAGTTTTTCCATCTTGTCCAAAGTTGTCCCTAGCTGAAAACTTAGGAAATGAGCCACCTTGGTCAATTGATCAACCACCACCTAGATAGCATCATTCTTGGCCACAATTTTGGGTAGCCCTATGACAAAACTCATGGTGATGTGCTACCATTTCTACTCAGGCATAGGGAGAGGTTGCATCCTTCTTTCTAATCTTTGGTGATCTATCTTAACTTGTTGGCATGCCATGCATTGACCCACAAATTCAGTTATGCCACACTTCATGCCATTCCACCAAAAGCACTCCTTGAGGTCTTGACATCTTGGTAGATCTTGGGTAAATTGAATACTTAGAATGATGGGCCTCAAATAATATTTGTTCCCTTATTTTAGAGTCATTGGGAACTGTTGACACCTCAAATTCATAGTTCTTTTCTTTTCAAGTCTCTCCGGACTTTCAGAAGTCCGCACCTCCTTCCTGCATTTTCCTTTATTTTCTTTTATTTTTAAGTCTCTCTGGACTTTCAAAATTCTGTAACTCCTTTCTGCACTTTCCCTTATTTTCTTTTATTTTTAAGTCTCACCAGACTTTTAGAAGTCCATAGCTCCTTCTTGCATTTTCTCTTGTTTTCTTTTCTTCTTAATTTTCTCCAGACTTTCAAAAGTCCATAACTCCTTTCCTGGGTTTTCCTTATTTTCTCTTCCTTTTAAGTTTCTCCGAACTATTGAAACTCTGCCATTTCTGTTTCGAGCTTTCCTTTGTTTTCTCTTTCTTCTAGCTTCTCCAAACAATTGCAAGCCTATTGTCTTTTTCTCGAATCTTGTCTTATTTGCTCTCATTTTAGACTTCTCCAGACTCCCAGAAGTCCGTCGTTTCTCTTCCTTACATATTCTTATTTTTCTCTTGTTTTCGATTTCTTCGGACTCCTCGAAGTTCGCCACTTTTTTCTCATAGGCTCCTTCATTTCCTCTCTCCTCACAAACTTTCGAAAGTTCGTCATATCCTTCACGTCCTTGAGTGTGAAACTCCTCTTGAGTATTAGTTTTGTCATCATAGTTGACTTTCTTTTGTCACGGCATGGTTCTTGTTGTCCAATCGGGTGTCGACGCATGGTGGTAGTTAGTTAGTTATTAGTTATAAATAGAAGTGTTCGTAGAGTTGGAAGGTACCTCGATACAACTGGAGATTTTTGACTGGTGCTTCTTGGTGGCGTTTGCTTTGATTTTCGGCATCCATTGAGTTCTGGCACTACACACTCTCCTGTCCATCAAGAGTTCTCGATGACTACTTCTCTTGAAGTGAATTTGACTCGTTAGCATTTCACGACGATCGTTCAAGTAAGTAGTAGGCAATAAGTAGTAAGTCGTAAGCCATCGACGCATGATTCTTTTTTTTTAGCAATATTGTTTATCATGAAGTAAAATATATGGATGCATGCAATGATCTCATTTTCTTTACAATTATTTGAATCTTGATCTATATTTCTCGAATTGAACTTGATAACATGTTGATCTTTCATTTTTATGCATCATTCTTAGTCATGCAATTGATTAATGCTTTGAAATGCAATTGATACTGCTTGCTATCTTGTCGATGTATTTGTATGCTTTGTTGCATTGATCATCGTGCTCATCGCTCTCGTCCGAGTGGAAACGAATGAGGAACGATGAACAATCTGCACATGGCAAGAACTGAGGAGAAACATTTTCTCTACAACGTCTTCTGTAAATTTGGCTTTGCAGTGTTCTTTATTATTCTCTTACGTATAGCACTTCTTCCTTGAGTGTGGAAGTATTTGCAATTGACGATTTGTATAGATTATCCCAAATTCAATATAATCAAGTTTATTTAGATTTCTTTTTCTTTCATTTCTTGTGAATTGTCTTCGAATCTAGGAACATCAATTTAGATCAATCGAATTGTAAATGGCCAACTTAAAATGACTTGAGGCTAGCATCTAGCTAGGCAAGTTGGGTGCCTAATACCTTCCCAACTTGTACCTAAAGTGCTTATTCAGAATCTTAAAGTTTTCTTAGTTTTTGGCCTTAAATAAACCACGTGGCGGCTCCATGTCATTATTTTTTCTTTTGGATCTTTATTCCATTATGAAGAAATATTGTTTGTAAATTTTACATGTTTACAAAACTAGGGACTCCACTAGGGATCTCTCACATTGTTAGATGTGGTACACTTAAACTCATAAGAGTCGTACTAGTTGGCCTAGGAACAATTATTCCTCATTTAGATTATTGTGACTATTTAGAGACAGAGCATGTTGATTTTTATGAGATTTTCTTGATATTATTTCTTTTATTTGTAGATAGAAAACATTCAGTTAATTTTAGTATACATTTACTGCTTCCTTGTGAGATAGATTTCTTTTTTCTTTGCTTTGAACAAAGAATGATCATATTTGCTTTGTTTTATCATAGGTTCCCTTCTAGATTCTCCCTGGCTCAATCCACTAGAGACCCCATCATCACTAGGCCCTATTCTAGGAAGATGGCCTCTAGTTCAACCCAGGCAACCCCTAGGACTCTGTTCTGAATGTTTTTGCCCGTCCTGTGGTCTCTACTAGTCCAGAGGGCCTTCCTCATCCTAGGGTTGTCTTAACTAGAACTTTGCATCCTCCCTACAACCTCTAGGCATGATGTATGTTTCATGAATCACGTCCTAGTTCTTATCACATCTCTCAAATTTTCCCAAACTTCCTTATTGCTGAAAATGGGTACACTAAGGTCCCTATTTCAACTGTCCTCCTTACCACTACCAATCTTCCAGTAGACTCTTCCTCTTCTCATCCTAGGGATGATATGCAAGTCCCTTTTACTGTTCCCACTCTGTAGTTTACTTTAGCTTGTCCATCGAGTTTGAGTGGACAGGCGAAAGTGGATTGGTTTGTTGCCATGGCTCAGCACATGTAGAAGATGTGTCTCCATTCTCAAAATGAGCTGCAAGCCTCTGAACCTCATGAAGAGATTCTAGTCATTAATCCTGACCTTGTTCCTCTTGTAATCCTCATCATCCCTCATTTTACCTCTAGTCCCCCTTTGACCTCTCTCCAAGCATCTTTTACAGAGTTTGCTCCTCTGGTAACCTCGCTCCCACTAGTGCCATCCATTAGTTAGTCAGTGCCTCCTCAAGATTATGTCCTAAAGAAGCTAGCAGACTTCGAGAAGGCTCTTTAGGGAGCCAATTCCACTTCTTCTCTCTAGCCATATGCTTTGAGGGATCTCTCTCTTCCCTAAAGTAGTTCTTTCAACTGAATTCAAAGTCCTTGACTTTGAAAAGTATGCTAGAAAGGGCTACCCTTTGGCTCACCTTTAGGCCTATTGCGTTGACCTAGCTTCTCTTCAAGCTAATGAACATCTCCTGATTCGGCTATTTCGAAAGGGCTTGACTGGGCCAGCTCTTGCTTGGTTCATAAGTCTAGACTTGTCCTCGATCTAGACTTGGGAATAGTTGGCCAAGATCTTTCTTGACCAATATTCTTTTAACTTCGACTTAGCACCCAAGAGGGAACAATTGAATAACATGAAGCAAAATGTGGAAGAACTTTTCAATGAGTTTGTGGGAAGATGGTGAGTCTTGGCTTGTTAGGTCAAGGATAGGCCATCTGAGGAAGAATCCATTGAGATGGTCATTAAGAATGCTCAACCATCTCTCAGAGCTCTTCTCTCCCTTCAAACCTATCCTTCCTTTTTCCCACTTGATCTGAGTTAGAACTCATTTGGAATCAAATATCAATAGTGGATTGTTTTTAGCTCTTTTTGCTTTTACTCCTAAGACAACTTCTTCTTCCTCCCCTGCACTCTCTAATCCTCCTAAAACCAACGATAACAAAAATAAGAAAAATGATCATCCTAAACCCTCAATTTCAATAATCTCTCCTTACTCCTATCCTCCCCCCTCAATAAGTCTATCAACTTTCCCCTTCACCTTCTTCTTATATCGCTCAAACTACCCAACTAGTCTATCCTCCTCCTACTCAAACCCATACCCCCTGGTGCCCAAATTAGTCTAGGTCTTGGAGGCTACGAGGACCCCGACCTCAGGCTCCTTGACCTTATAGGTCGCCTCAACAATTTGCTCCCATTGTAGAACCCCTTAGCACTATATTCCCCAAAGTTCAGCCCAACTTGGAACTCCCTTCTATCAAACCTTCGCCTAGTGTGATTTCTCTGGGGTATGATGCTAACCAATATTGTGAGTACCACAGGGCACTAGGGCATCATATCGACCAATGTAGCACTTTGCACACTACCTTGCAGTGCCTCATTGACAATAAGTGTTAAGGAAGATATATTTTGATGATGTTAAGTATAATTTATTGTCTTAAGACACAAGGGAAGTTATTGCACAAAATGTTTGATCACTAGGTTAAGTCATGCACTTGGTATTTTTAGAGCACACCTAGTATAACATAAGTAGAACAAAAATGGTATAAATTCATTATAACGATATGGAAAATTAGTGTTTTAATGTTAAAAGTCTGAAAAAATTGGGAAACTAATGAACAATATTCAAAATTTTAACATGGGCATGTGATTTCTTAAGTTGACACATGGTTTTTGTTAAGAGAATAAGTCTGTGGAAAAATGGAAGTTCCACTAGATCCAAGTTAATAAAAATGGAAGTTTCACAAGAGAAAGTTAAAAGATTAAAAAAAAAATGGAAGTACTGAAAAATCCATGTCTTAGAAAATGGAAGTTCCACTAGGAAATTATACTTTCCTAGAGTTCAACGGCTAGCCATAAAGTTAAGGCCGTAGCCTTACAGCCAGCTGTAAAGTTATTGGCATAAGTCTACGGCTCGACGTATAGTTACCATATTTAATAATTACACTTAAAAAAAAATTACACCTTAGAAAAGTTCAAAATATGATACAGACATCCAAATGGTTATCCAAATTTCCCTATAATATAATAAATCTTAGAAATCCCTCCTAGGTCAAATTTGGATAACTATTTTTGGCAAAATGTTATTTCGAATTTACTTCAGAAAAAATTAGAACATCATTCGGATATTTGAATGATTATCTTAATTATTTTTGTACTATAATATGCCTTAGAAATTTCTCTCATGTAATTTTTGGATATTCATTTCTCTGTAAAATGGTATTCCAAATTTTGGTTCTTATTTCAAATTGTTTCTAAAATAAAATAAATCCATTAGAAAAAGCAAATCCCGTAAATTAAGAAATCAGCACTAATTATACCTAACATATATTCATATAAATCTTTAATTAACGTATTTTTTAGAGATTTTCATGCAGAAACAAATGATTAAAGATATGCAAACTTAAAGCAAGAAAGATAAGTTTTCAAAATTAAAATTGAAGATTCTAAAATTGGCACATGACAGGAATACATGGAAATATGTTATTTTTGGTAAGGAGAAAAGCTGCTACTTGGGGTGCTTTTGCTGAAGGAATTTTCGTGGGTTTTTCCTGTGCTATTGCTATGTGTGTGCTTTGTGAGATTGCTTGTGTTTTTGTGCTCAAATTTTTAATCTTACTTAGTGTTGCAATTTTTGCAAAAGCTTACTCACTAGGCTATGGTGAGGCATTGCAAACATGGTGTATTTGTAGTGGACAAGTTTATTTGTTGAGCCTCAAAAACAAATGCTGTAAGAGTTTTTCTTTGTTAAGTCTGGAAAAGCAAAAAGACGTAAAGGTTGGGGTGTGAACCTGTAAAACACTCAAATTGATAGTGAAAGCTCTCAAGGGACGGCCTTGGGGAGTGGACTAGACTTGGTTTGAGTGGACCACTATAAAATCTATCTTTGTTTTTAATTTCTATTTTACTCTATTTTTACGTTTAATTTTTGGGTGTTTCACTATTCACCCCCTTTAGTGAAGCCTTGTTAATCTCAATTGAAACTTAAAAATCTTGAGATTAAATGGCTTTTGAATCATATTCGGCTAAAGGACAGAGTGTGCATTGATGGGGAAATTATTCTTATTGGAAATATAGGATGGATGTCTTTCTGAAATCTACAAATTTTGCTATGTGGAAGATGGTTATGCATGGATATATAAGGTCAATTACTCCCGTAGATGACTGGACTGAAGAAGAGCAGAAGAAAGATCAATTGAATGTTAAATGTTTGAATATGTTATTTTGTGCTTTAACTACTGATCAATTTAATAAAGTCTCTACTTGTAAAACTGCCCATGAGTTATGACACAACTTAGAAGTAACGCATGAGGGAACAAACTAAGTGAAGGAAATTAAAATAAATTTACTTGTTCAAAAATATGAATTATTTAGAATGCTAGAATCTGAAAATGTTGGAAACATGTTTGCTAGATTTTTTGATATAACTAATACTCTAAAAGGTTTGGGAAAGGAATTTTCTCAACAGGAACTTGTGAGAAAGGTGCTGAGATCTCTCACATCTGTGTGGGAGAAAAAGACTACTGCCATTGAGGAGGCTAAGGATTTAAATCACTATTCCTTGGAGGAACTTAGGGGAAATCTCACTTCTTATGAAGTTCAAATGAAAGCAAAGAAGGAAGAAATGAAAAATACAAAGTCTAAAAAGAAAAGGGAGATAACTTTTGAGGTAAATTTTGGAACTGAAACTGATTTAAGTACTAACAATAAAGATTTCAGTTTTATGGTGAGAAAAGTAAAAAAAGCTTGGATGAAAGGAAGAAAATCTTAGAGAGACAACAAAGGAAAAAAAACTCTCACCTGCTACAACTGCAATAAGATTGGACATATTAAAAGGGACTATCTAGCATTAAAAAAATTCTAAGAAGGATAAGAAGGAGAAGAAGAAGGGAAACAAGAAATACAAGAAGAGAGCCCTTCAAGTTACCTAGAATGATAGCAGCTCATCCAGTGGAGATTCTTCTTCCTTTGAAAATGAAGAAGACTTGGCAAATGTTTGCTTCACTACAAACAAAGAGGTATGTTGTTCAAACTCAAAAGTGTACATTTTATGGATATTAATTCATGTGTTTTAATGATTTTTAGTTGCATGTTGCATTGAGTAATGATGATTACAAGGTTAACTATACTTTTGAGCATTATGCACGTTTATTCACTTTAATAATGCATGAATTAAGTTTTAAATCGTGAATTATATTTGTGGTGATTACCTACTGAAAAGGGAATGAATGATTGATAATTGACTCTTTAGGTTGTTGATAAAATGATTAATTCATAGAAAAAATTGCAACTTATGTCTAAGTGCAGAGTCCAAGGGTTAAGAAGTTTACCTACGAACTTACGCGAGGGTAAACTAGATTACCCTTGAGCCTGTGCCCTGCTTATTTTGTGCGATGAATTTCATTGATGTAATAGTGATTACAATTATAGTTAAGATTTAGATATTATGAATTATTTCTCCTGTAATGTGATGTGTTTCACGAAAGGTATTCCTTATGTATTTACAGGGAAAT
Source organism: Amphibolis antarctica (assembly GCA_024699675.1). Taxonomy (NCBI): domain Eukaryota; kingdom Viridiplantae; phylum Streptophyta; class Magnoliopsida; order Alismatales; family Cymodoceaceae; genus Amphibolis; species Amphibolis antarctica. The sequence continues at coordinate 11,204 of JAMKPZ010000563.1, read as the reverse complement.
TTGAGGAGTAATTGCAGGGAAATTTGTATAAGAGTAGAACTGAGAAATTTAATTTAGTTGAAGCTCAACCAAAGAGAACATAGATGGATAGGGTAAAGAAGTAGGCTTGCATGGAACAATCTTACATGTCCAGATGTGCAGCACGTCTTTGCTAACTTCTAGATTATGAACTACCACTCCTTCAACCTATAAAATAGTCCTGTAGCCATGAAACTATCCCCCCCTCTCTTCTTCCTCAAAGCACCATTCATAGGGCATTTTCCATCTTCTCCATCTTCTCCATCTTCCATCTTCACCCATTCACTTCTTCTGAGAGGAGATTGACAACCTCCTCTTCTCCACTCACTTCCTTAGTGTATTTGCTATTCTTTTCTCAACCTAAGTGTATCCTTGAAGGAGAGACTCTCGACGTCGGCTATTTCCTCCTCTATTCCTTGGTGTAATTGCGGAGTGATGCCCAAAATCTCATTTCAAGGTAGAAAGGAAGGCTTGCTAGATTGACGACTTGGTGGACCAGAAGTAAAGACAAAAAGAAGTTCTCAGCCTGAGCAAGTTTCGAAGGAAGAAATTATAATGAAGCATTAGGTGTTCTTTCCTTTTCTTTTTCCTTTATTTTTACCTTTCATTTATATTTACACTCAAATTTACAAACACCCATCTTATCAACTCAGTTACGATATTTAGAGAATGATTTCATGTTTAGTGTAATGTTGAATGTTGCATTTTATTTCTACAAGTTATTCGTACTGTGTTGTGTCTCATGCATTATGTTGTCTATTGTGTTTTAAAATATTTAAAAAGACCAAAAATATAAGTATACAACTCTTAGAAGTTTCAGCTAATTCAAATTGTACTATTTAAACATTTGAAACTCACTTTTATCGCACAACCCTCAAGTAAGTTTGAGGGCAAAGATGTTTACCCACGAGCTACCTCGAGGGTTTAGTGCCTTCTCTGCGCAAAATGATAAATTACATGCAAACTGAAGTGTATAATGTTAAGACTTAAGAAGAAATAAATATTTGGAAGTAAAACTCACTAGATAGAGTCTTTCAGTGCAAAATTTGAATCATTGACTAAAAGACTAATTTTAAAAATCAAAATATTCTAAGTGTTGAAGAAATTAAAGTCGATGAAAAAATTCTTTGGAAGGTACAATTTAATAAGTATTTAAAGAGCATCCTAGTGATTAATTGGAACAAAGCAACTGTGACATTGCTTAAAAGAAATATAATTACTTGTTCCATTAATTGAATACACCAATTTAACTAAATACCAAGCAAAATTGATCCCTGTGGACAAACTTGAACTTGCACACTAATTACATTTGAACCCGTGCACTTGTGGTGAAATTAAAATATTTCGCACACAATTTTTACAAGGATCTAATCACAAGTGTTGTGTAGAAGCGAGACAAGTTTTTGGGGCTGTTGCTGGGGATTGCTTAATTTCTTGTAATTGGTGTTGCTTTCTGTTATTTTGGTGTTAGCTAGGGCTATAATATAATTTATTTGCATTTATTATTATTAAATTCTATTTCAAGTCTTATTGCTATTCCAGAGTAGAGAAGTTTTTTTTTTAATTATGAATTTCGTAATGGACTCATATAACTCATATTGGGGTGATTGTAGGGTTGTTCTAGGAACTAGTTATGAGGATTATAATTATTCTAATTATGTTAGAGGAGATTACTCACCTATGGAGTTTAATGACTACTCTTCACAACATGTTTTAGAAGGACTTAATGTTAATTCTCAAAGTAATTATAACTAGGATGTCAATTCTAATTTATGGGTGTTGACCCCCATGCTTGAATAGAAGAGCCGGGGAAGCAGCCGGCTAGCCATCGGAAGGCCGATTCAAGGAACTTCGGTCCTCCATACTACCAACAACTCCGATCCTCCATCCTCGCCATCAGCGGCCACCGGAGGAGGAGGAAGTCTTCAAGGCCTACACTGCAACAGGCGTCATCTCCACCTGTAGGAAAATTCGTCCTTGTACATCTGAGTACAATACAAAGAGCTTTGCATCCCCATGGTAATGATCGACATTGGATCCAGGCTAAACCTATGCCCGCTGCAAGTCCTGCACAAGCTAGGGATCAAAGAACAAGACTTGCTCCCCACCGACCGGGTGATGAAGGGGTTTGACGGCACTCTTCACGAAGCCAAAGGTGAGGCTGTCCTCCCCCTCATCATCGGACCAACAGCCTTCGAGGTTCCTATGCACGTGGTAGACATTCCCCCGAGCTACAATCTCATCCTGGGCCGCCCGTTTCTCCACCAAAACTCCATTGTGCCTTCCACCCTTCATAGGATGCTTAAGTTCCTATGGAAAGGGGAGGTTATTGTCATACTGGCGGAGAATTACTATCACCCAGGATAGTCTGTAGTTGCTGTGACGTCTTCCAGGTCACAACACTTGACACCGGAACCGGTTGCTGCCTCACCATCGGGTCTCCAGAACCCAAATGGTTATGACTATCTGTCTAGACGCATGGAGCCTTGGGAGGACAACCCGCAGCCAGATCAAGAACCAGAGGATGGCCTACTGCGACTGTTCGGAGAATCTCCGGTATGCACCGGGGATCCAACTCTTCACCAACCTCCCTCGCCATTGCCCATCCTACAGGGAGGAACTTTGGAAACGGACATAGCGCCCGACTGGTTTGTACAGGGAAAGGAGACGACAAGGTGCGCTCCTTCCCCCTCTCCTTCAACCTAGCACTGTAGCACCCACCTAATGACCAAGGTGGGGACACTCCAGGCTTGCAGGTCATCAACGTCAAAAGGCAAGCCTGATGGCTTCCGGGCGACTCACACCGGAACCTGCCCCTTCAACAGTAGGGCTTGGCATCCCATGCACAAGCGTGCCGACAGCTACGTCCTCAGCAGCCACTGACTTGGCAACCTGACCAAGTCAACCAGGACTTGACAATCATACCAAGTCTCTTGCTCTACACAATAGACAACCAATCCTCCGGGCACCGGTCAGATCAGCCAGAAACAGTCAGCCCTCAATAGGGGCGGCACATCATCGAGTTGGGACTGCTAGCTTACTCAGTCTCGGCAACATCTTTCAAAGTACTGGCCAACATTCCGAGACAGAACTAGGGGCATTCTGCCCCTCTTCTCAAGCAAGCAAACAAGATCGGCTTGTTGCATTCTCGTCTGGGACTCCATCCGGTTTCTGCCTCTCATCCACTTGACAGCCAGTTCCTCCCACTAGGGCAGAACTAGGGGCATTCTCCCCCTTACTCTCTGTGGATGCTTAGCGGCCAGAACAACAGATAGAGCCCGACGACACAACGCCTCAGGTAGACGAGTACGGCAAGTCCACCATCGTCCCCTTTAAAGCACTTCTAGTGTTCATCACTACCTTGAACCGGTAGTCGGTTCACCTACCCGGCACCTAGCCAGAAAACCATGGGCACCACTCCTACCAGACCCATCGTCCAGCACCCTTTCAGCTCGAGGGTCAGCAAGCCGTGGGAGATGCTGACAGCCTTTACCTGCCAAGTCAATAATCCGAAGAGGAAGGCTCGTGGGTCCAACCACCTAAGTCTACTGGCATAGCGTCTACTGACGAAATTGAACTTGTAAACCTTGGGGATGAACAACGTCGAAAAGAAACAAAAATTAGCAAAGAGGTTCCCGAGCCCTACCGGCAACAACTCCTCACACTCCTACGTGAATTCGTGGAGGTGTTTGCAAGGAATTATGAAGACATGCCTGGTTTGGATGAACGGGTAGCAGTCCACCAACTACCCCTCAAATTGGGAGCCTGACCTGTGAAGCAAAAATCTCGACAGATGAGATAGGAGTGGGCCTAGAAGCTGAAGGAAGAAGTCCACAAACAGTTGAATGTCTGATTCCTCCAGCCTGTCTTTTACCCAGAATGGGTAGCAAACATGGTACCCATCCCAAAGAAAGATGGGTGAGTACGCATGTGCGTTGACTACCGGGACCTCAACAAAGCCAGCCCCAAGGATGACTTCCCACTACCACACATAGATGTCTTGGTAGATGATGCCGCCAAGTACGGGGTGTACTCTTTCATGGATGGATTCTCTGGATACAACCAAAATGGCAGAGGAAGACAAGGAGAAGACCGCATTCACGACCCCCTGGGACGTCTTCTGTTACAGGGTGATGCCATTCGGACTCAAAAATACAGGTGCTACTTACCAAAGAGCCATGACCACCCTCTTCCACGACATGATGCACAAAGAAGTCGAAGTCTACGTCGATGATATGGTAGTGAAGGCGTGTACTCATCAGCAACATATCAAGCACTTGAGAAGACTGTTCGAGTGCCTAAGGAAGTACAAGCTCAGGTTGAACCCGTCAAAATCAACATTCGGGGCCACCACCGGAAAGCTCCTTGGCTTCGTCATCAGAAAACAGGGCATTGAGGTAGATCCCGACAAGGCAAAAGCAATTTTAGATATGCCTCCCACACAGACGGAACAATAGATCCGGAGCTTGCTGGGAAGGCTACAGTACATCGTGCATTTCATCTTGTGCCTCATGCCCATCTGCGAGCCCTTCTTCAAGCTGTTGAAGAAAAACGCCAGCTTCATGTGGACACCAGAATGCCAAGTCGCGTTCGACCACATCAAGCGTCAGCTGTCCCGGCCGCTTGTTCTCGTGCCACCTCATCCCGGGTGACCACTTTTCCTGTACATGTCGGTAATGGCTTCCTCCATGGGTGCAGTATTGGGCCAACATGAAACCACTGGCAGAATCGAGCAGGCCATATACTACCATAGTAAAAAGTTTACCGAGGTAGAAGAACGGTATGAGCTAATTGAAAAGTACTGCCTCTCGCTGGTCTGGACGGTGAAAAAGCTACGACACTACCTGGTGGTCTATCCAGTTTTGTTGCTCAGCCGCCTAGATCCCCTGCGCTACCTCTTTGACCAGTCAGCCTTGGTAGGCAGGTGAGTGAAATGGCAAATGCTCCTGGCAGAGTTCGACATCCGGTACGTATCCCAGAAGTCCATGAAGGCCCAAGCCATGGCCGACTAGCTGGCACACCAGCCCTTGCCAGATTACCAGCTGTTAGAAGATTCCTTCCCAGATGAGCCAATCTTCACCATTGATGAGCCGAATCAAGACCAGTCAGATTTGGACCAACTAGATCCTAACCAGCTAGAACCCCATACCTTGTACTTTGACAGAGCGGTCAACACTAAAGGCTGTGGGGTAGGCGTCGTCCAAGTAGATCCCCAAGGAAGGATGCTGCCTGTAGCCAAGCGACTTCTCTTCACATGCTCACACAATGAGGCGGAGTACGAGGCCTGCATCATGGGGCTACAACTTGCACTGGAGCTCTGGGTCACCCATCTACGTGTATTTGGTGATGCCATGTTGGTGATTTCTCAAACCCTCAACAGGTGGAAAACCCGAGACCCCAAGCTTCAGCCGTACCAGGAACTCGTACTACAATTACCAAGCAAATTCTGGTTCATCCACTTCCAACATATCAGCCGCAAGCATAACCCATACATAGACGCTCTGGCCGTCCTAGCATCATGGGTAGCGGTCATGGAAGGGCAGAGCATTGCCATAGAAGTCACAACACTTCGACAACCGGCCTACAGCGAAAACATCTACCGCCTCACGGAAGTCCCTGAACAGGCAGACGTTAGACCCTCAACTCTGCATCCGACCAGCCACCCCGACAATCGGCAAACTACCGACCAATACAGAAAACCAGCCTTGGTTGATGAACCAAACAATGCAGACTCCCGGTCCCCATACAGTGGGCTAGAAAACTCACAGCAAGAAAACTGTCCCTAGTATTCAGACATACAAACCTTTTTGGAGACCGGGGAGTTCCCATCCAAGGCTACCACCCAAGACAGGCATACGTTGTCAAGATTGGCAGCCGGCTACGTCTTTAGCAGAGGACAGCTCTATAAAAGATCTCACAACCAGACTCTTCTCTAGTGTGTAACTTTGCCTGAGGCACGTACAGTTATGCAAGAGATCCACAAAGGTATCTGTGGATCCCACATGAACGAGATCCTCCTAGTGAAAAAGATCATGCTCCAAGGCTTCTACTGGAGCACAATGGAGGCAGACTGCACCGCGTATGTTCATTGTTGTCACCAATGCCAGGTACATGGGAACCTCATCCACGCGCCTCCTAAAGAATTGTACAACATGGCTTCTCCTTGGCCATTCTCCATGTGGGCCTTAGATGTGGTAGGTGAGGTCAAGCCGACAGCCTCCAATGGACACAGATATATACTGGTGGCTATTGATTACTTCACCAGGTGGGTGGAAGTAGCTTCCTACAAGACAGTCACAGCGGCCACCACCCAAAAGTTCTTGCACAACAACATCGTCACCAGGTATGGCGTACCCTTCGAGATAGTGACCAACAATGGCACCAACTTCACAGCCAAGCAGGTCACGAGCTATCTTGAGCAGTGCCACATCTGTCACCTAAGGGTGTCCCCCTACAGGCCACAGATGAATGGAGCGATCGAAGCGGCTAACAAGACACTAGTCCAAATTCTCAAGAAGATGGTCCGAACACACAAAGATTGGCACGACCACCTCCCATACGCACTCTGGGCCTATCGGACATCCCTACGGATAGCCACCGGAGCAACGCCATACTCGCTGGTATACGGGTCTGAAGTAGTATTACTGGTAGAGGTAGAACTCCCATCCCTTTGCATCCTCAAAGAAGTAGCAGATTCCGATGACCAATGGTCAGAATCGCGCCTATTGCAGCTAAACCTCATAGACGAAAGGAGGTTGAGAGCATTGGACCATTCCCAAACTTATCAGAGAAAGATGGCAAGAGCTTATAACAAGAAGGTTCGTCCCTGACTCCTTGCGTCTGGTGATCTAGTCCTTCGCTCCATTTTTCCAACAGGTACAATAGGAAAATTGTCCCCAAACTGGCGTGGCCCGTATGTTATCACCAAAACCCTCAGCAGATGGGCCGTTTACCTTTTTGATGAAGCCACCCAACAAGAGTTTGGCCCGGTCAATCTATCACAGCTGAAGAAGTTCTACTCGTAGACAACTCGATCAGAGACCATAGCGGCTGTCGGCACTATCCAACCGGCCGCCGGCACTTCCAACCGGAAACTCGTACATTTTCTCCAGAAGACTTGCGCTTCGGGGTAGAACTAGGGGCATTCTACCCCTCCACCCCATTTTTGTGCACTCAGCAGTCACCAAGGGTAAGATGCAATGGGCCAAGTCCCCACAAGCTGACCAAGAGGTTTGCTCCCTAGGACCAGGGAAGACAAACTCGACCGGGGATCACTATGGCCGCCACCTTCAAACAAGCCAGCGACCGGTGTCTCCGTCCGACTCTCCATCGACTGATCGAGAGCTCAGGTCCAGACAGGTACGCTCCTTTCCTCGGTGAATTCCCTCTTGTGACTCGCACATCACACAATGCACACACGATGCACACATGATAAGCAGGTCCAACTCTTTAATTGTCCCGCCTCGTCCATGTGGGAAAGGAAGAGGGTCGACAAAGCTTGCCAAATCTTCACCCCAAATGCTCGTGTGTGTTCCGAGTCATAACCCATCGAAACATGCCCGCGTCCCCTCAGTCTCAGAACCATGAAACAACCGGCTCACCATTCGTTGGAAGAAACACTAGAAAGCCGGAAAACAACTCGGCCATCATTCGCAGCCTGCTACTTACACACTCCACCGTCCAACCGGCCGTCCAACTGGCCATCCAATTGGCTGCCACGTCTAACATACCTGGCAGCCACATCCACAGCTGGCGGTGAGAACAGTTTGCAGCAGCAGGTGGCACATCTGACTCAAGAAGTGCTATCCAGACCTCTGGGATGAACTACCGACCCTAGGAGTGACACCAACTACATCCAGGTTTCTACATCGAAAAGACGATTGCCCATCTTGTTTAACTCCGATGGCATAAAGATGGAATAGGGTGAGTAATCCAGGTTCGTCCTTATCCCCAAGGTCTTTGCTGATTCCGAGTGGTTACGAGATACTAACGGGAGATCACTTCTCCCCTCGAATGAGTATCCAACACCCCATTTTTTTACCTAGCCCGAGTGCCACCTGACAATGAGGGAGATCACAACCTTCGACTCCCTCTACGTAAGGTATTCCCCCTTGGACCTAGTCACGACAACGTCGGGTTATTTTGCTTGCCAACAGCACGTGGGGCAGGCTAGTAGCATTCTTTTATTCAGTTTTCTTATTTTCTATTTTGTAATAGAAAAGAACAAAAAAAAAAGAGAAGAAGAAAAGTCAGTGGCTAGAATCCTTCTTCAATAAAAAAAAAAAAGAGAAAGGAAAAAAGAAAAACAAAATAGAAAAGAGAAAGAAAAAAAAAAGAGAAAAAGGAAAAGAAAAAAAAAAGGGGGGGGGGAAAGGAAAAGAAAAAGAAAAAGAAAAGAAAAAATTACTTGTTGCTGAGTCTTGAAAGTATATGGACTCCTGTGTAAGGGAAGGGTAGATCTTAGGATTCCACCATCTGTTGGCAATCTAATACCCGGCTTGTCCTGATTTACCAAGTATTCCCTTCTTTCAGGGCTTGGCAACCCATCAAAGTCCGCCAACACAACCTGGTGCTGGAACCCATTTGCCGACACCTACTTCTCCCTTTTTCTCTTATCCTAGGGCTTGACATCCCAGCTAAGTCATCAACACAAGGCTTGGTATCCCTTACAAAAGATCAGCCAGCAGCTGCGTCCTCAGCAACATTGGGCTTGGCATCCCGCTGAAAGTCGCTTCCACCCGTAGGTTCCGATGCCCACGTTTCTGGAACCCGCACAGTTCTATCTATTATCTCTACAACCCCAGAGCAAACTCGTGAGGAAGAATCAGCATAACTATGGGCAGAAGGACAGCTCTCGGATCACTCCTCTCGACCAGCCTTTGTCGCTTGAGGGTCACTTCTGTTGGACAAGGAAACTACGTTTCCAAACTCACATGCGTGAATGTCCGAGCGGTTATCTTTTGACGTGAGGTGAGACACCATCCATTCCCCTGCAGGTCCAGATAGCACAATTGAGTCGAAATAGCTACCTTGCACAAACTTCAACACGAGCATCGACCTGAAGACCCCTATATAGAGTTAACAATACGAAACACCAGAAAGAGAGTTACCAGAAAACGTCCCAACCTTTTCACACAACACGACACGGATATTCATGAATTAGGGGAAGGAACAACACTCCTTCCCCACCTTTGGAAACTATCGTATAATCAAGTGTACAGGTAAATCAACCGGCCGCTGGGTAAACCAGCCGGCCGCCGAATAAATCATTCAGCTGCCGGGTAAATCAGCCGGCCGTCGGGTAATCGGCCACGGTCACTCAGGGATGATCAACACTTCGACGCATCCCACGGCAGAATGCCAATTGCTCTTCGCAGGAAAAAACAAGGCACTCTACGCATCGCCAAACTCGGGCATCTGGACGCCACAACAAAGATCGGCGCCAGGAAAGATGAAGGGGCGCCAGGAAAGATGAAGGGCCGCCAGAAAATTAGTCAGGAACTGCCTGCCAAATACAGGTACCCAGAGATAAGACCGACCAATGGTTCGGGTGGCTAGCCGGCCCGCTGAAACCCATACTTAAATGCATGGTTCGGGTGGCTAGCTAGCCCGCCACCGGCAAGCTGGTACGAAGAACTGGCAGCTGGCTCCCCAAAAACCCATCTTCGCGTAGATGGTTCAGGGAACTGGCCGACCCGCTGCCGGCAAGCCGGTAAGAAAACCCGGCTGCAGGCTACCCCAAATCCTAGCATGGCTCCCCAAAAAGAGAGTTACCAGAAAACGTCCCAACCTTTTCACACAACACGACACGGATATTCACGAATTAGGGGAAGGAACAACACTCCTTCCCCACCTTTGGAAACTATCATATAATCAAGTGTATAGGTAAATCAACCGGCCGCTGGGTAAACCAGCCAGCCGCCGAATAAATCAATCAGCTGCCGGGTAAATCAGCCGGCCGTCGGGTAATCGGCCACGGTCACTCAGGGATGATCAACACTTCGACGCATCCCACGGCAGAATGCCAATTGCTCTTCGCAGGAAAAAGCAAGGCACTCTACGCATCGCCAAACTTGGGCATCTGGACGCCACAACAAAGATCGGCGCCAGGAAAGATGAAGGGCCGCCAAAAAATTAGTCAGGAACTGCCTGCCAAATACAGGTACCCAGAGATAAGACCGACCAATGGTTCGGGTGGCTAGCCGGCCCGCTGAAACCCATACTTAAATGCATGGTTCGGGTGGCTAGCTAGCCCGCCGCCGGCAAGCTGGTACGAAGAACTGGCAGCTGGCTCCCCAAAAACCCATCTTCGCGTAGATGGTTCAGGGAACTGGCTGACCCGTTGCCGGCAAGCCGGTAAGAAAACCCGGCTGCAGGCTACCCCAAATCCTAGCATGGCACGAACGTTGCCTTCGTATCGTTGCCCCACAACTCACCCGCAAGCCCACAAAAATCCTTGGGGGAACAGTTATACACAAGATTTCAATGTGAAGTTGATGTTATTTATGATTAAGTACAAACAGGTACACGAGGCTATTCCTCGTTTTGTTCAATTCCCATTTGTTTACTTGATTCTCATTTATTTTCATCAGAAGGGATACAGTTATCCCTCTAAACGCCTTGGAAAATTTTCCAGGGTGAGGCCGTACGTGGCTGGATCGACTATCATGTTTTCCGTTTTAAAGCCGGAGAGAGGCTGGGAATGCCCGGGCTGTCTGGGGGTGCCTAACACCTTCCCCAACAGTACCCTGAGCCCCGTATCCAGTTTTCTCATGTTACACGATTTTACGTGATTCTCGTGGTTTTATCGTTTCGATGGTGGAAGGACACTTTCCCATCCGGTTTTCCTTATTTTCTACCCAAAAAAAAGGTGGCAACTTCGTTCAACAAGCCATCAACCGCACGTGGTGATGCGCTCACACAAACACCTTTCAATTCTCTGTACCTCGGTCCATCTGCCGGCGGGGCCGGCGGAAACCCATGGGCTTCCGGGTGATAGCCGGATGAAAGAGAGGGTACAGATTTTTGGCGACTCCGCTGGGGACACTCGCTGCATTTTATCGATTAAGTAGCTCAAACTCTCACTCGTACGGCTCTTTTTTAGTCAGTCTTTTATTTTTCCGTTAGGATTTTTAACACACTTGTCGCATTTGCTAAGCGAAGCCGCTTTCAAATGCATTGAACTG